>JAGDQP010007410.1:18217-67506 GCA_022664845.1 Lepisma saccharinum | reverse complement strand
GGAATTGAACCCAGAATCCCTTTATCATTATTAAAGATCATGTATACGAATTTCTTGTAGTTATTCTCTGAAATCATGTACTTCTCATCTCAGAATATGCTGACTGGGGAACACGAGACAAATAAATGCCTCTCTCTATGGTAAAGACCGCCCTTTCGACCAGTTTATAAACATTTGTTGCGCATTTCAAGTAAGAGTAGACTGACTTAAAGGTTCCTGGAGGGTCGAATCGGGAGCAAATATCTCAGGAAGCGAATTCGTCTGTCCCGTGTTGTACATGTAATCCATGAATTTCGTGTGATCAGAGATGTGATTGAACTTATAAAGCTATGGTAGAAATTTAAGAAAGTAGCATGCATGAGAAAAGTAGCCACCAGTAGTGCAACTCACAAAAAATGCAACCCTATGTTCTAATTTTACTCTAAAAATAACGAATCGGCACCGCTACTGAAAAGACAGTTTTCTACGAAAACCAAATTTGTGCTTATTTTTGCGCTACGACGTATAGTTTCAGAGATATCGGCGTTTAATGTTTTTCATCATCTTTTACTATCACAATCATGCACAAGCATAAACAAGCTTAACTATAAAGGTATTTCACAAATTGCATAATATTTTCGTAGTCTAATAGTAATGATGTTACATTCACAACCAAATTTGTCTTTTCTAGCTCCAGCAGTTTAGGCTGTGTACAATATGTTTTGGGCGGCCATTTTGAATCCAAGCTGGCGACTTTCTCAATATTTTGTAATGTTTCTCTAAACTACTTGTTATGATACACCTTTATGCCAAATTTCGTATCTCAAGCTCAAACGGTGTGGAAAATGCGTTTTTCGTAATCTATTTTGGATCCAAGATGGCGACTTTGGATACACAAGGCAACATTTTCGTAACCTGCTAGCGATGATGTACCTTCATACCAAATTTGTTTAAGCTGTCTATTCTATACAACAATGGGTTTAGTGGCCATTTTGGATCCAAGATGGCGACTTTTTCAAAATGTAGGATTTTTCCCTTTACCTACTCATGGTCCTACACCTTCATACCAAATTTGGTGTTTCTAGCTCCCGTAGTTTTTAGCCTGTGAATTATGATGATCAGTCAGTGAGTCAGTGAGTGAGTCAGTGACCATGCGGCTTGGATGAGTGGATAACTTTTACCCAAGACCGTTATGTCTTAGGAATAAAGATCCTCGGCAATCAGTCTTCCGGGTCAAGGATGAGGGTAGTGTCTAGGATAGTATTCCAGGCATCAATACGGTTTTTGAATGTACAATTTTGAAGAACTCTTGAGAAAAGCTCACTCAGATTAGTTTTCAACGGAAATTGAAGTCACGTGTCACTCCGTTTTCAGTTCAAAGTCCGCGATGTCCAAAGAGAGAGCGCAAGCAGTAATGTCGGTTGCTGTTCTTTTTATCAAATGTTTTGAACAGTAGTGTTGACGAGAAAATCCAGCATCTTAGCGACATTGAATTTTATATTTATTAATGTTTCTTACACATGGTTACAGTATCACGTTAAAAATATAAGTTCTGCAAATAATATGAAAGTTTAAAAGCACATTTTTACATCTAGAATCATATTATAAAGACAAGAATTTCCATTAGAAATTTCACTGTATTTACTTATACAAAACATATTTTTCTTGAACAGGACTTTCACTTCGTACTTTTACTTCGTTTCACCACTATTTTAGTTGCTCTCCTCGATTGACTCATATCACATACATAATTTAGAGCTGCGGCAGTTTCGTTCTAATCAATTCAAATATGTATATATTCATAACATCATGAATTTATTCTCATATGGAAGCAATGGGCCACCGCTCGAAACTTCCACACCTAATACGTCATTTATTTTTCTTCTTTCCTTTCTTACTCAGAATATAATAGCTTTATTAAAGTAGTAAAAACTAGGAAAGAATTCTATGACACGAAATTTGCTACTAGGAATGTATCAGTACACACACACACACGCGCGCGCGCTCACACACATACACCTTCACATACACACACACACTGATTTTTTTCTGAAAACCTTTAGCGTACTTATATATTCAATTTAGGTCTTTACCAACCGACTGAAATTTTAGGAATGCTGTTATAGCTATCTATTTTAACGTATACGCGAATAAAACCCACTCTTACAGTTACGTACAGGAAGGTTATCTGAAACACTTACCATTGAAAGTTTATTTAATTATATTTAGATAATACGGTGAGAAAGGCCAAATTATTGTAATTCATTTGGATAATCTCAGTCGTCTTTCCATAACTTCGCAATCATAATTATGTATTTTATATTTCTCTTCTGAGAGATTATATGTGAGAGATTACACATGACAGGTGATAAGAATATGTGAGATTATAAATTTATAAAAGTCAGCAATAAAATATTGTTGATTTTCGTAATGATACAAAAGAACTACACTACTATATAATAACAATAAATTTGTTCATTAATAGTTGAAAGAAATATAAGCTATTCAAGCGTTTTCATGTTATATAATATGGTTAGTGAGAAAACCTGTCAAAAATTATTAAACTATCCTTTGAAGAAAATATGTTCGTTGGACTTCACAATATAATGAATCCTAAGTAGCATTTCATGTAAATGAAAACAGTAATTTCAAGTACCATGCTTTGTGAACTTCGTAAGATATTTAGAATTTAGTGTAACCACCACACACTAATTATATCAATAATCTTTGAAACATTCGTTAGCTTTCTTTCGAAAATATTTTGCCCTGTAAGCTTGCTTTCTACCATGATGGACATTTAACATATCCGGTAGGTAATAATAGCAGCATTTCAATGTACTTTTGATGCTAAATAACAAGTGTATAGACTCTTCTAACGTGCTACTTCAAACATTGATAAATTGTAGTTCTTGACGATTTTTGCCAGAAACAGTTTCTTTACTTCTGTGACAAGTGCACACTAGAAAATAAACAACGAGCTATTAATTAGCGTTACTTTTGTGTATGTATATATTATAAAATGAATAAACTCATGATAATAAATTAACTTAACAAAAGATGATTGTATTGTCATATGTCCATAGGAATTTCTATAGAGACACGCCAATTCAATCCTCAAGCATCGAATTAGTGGGAAATATTCAGTTATGTTTTAATTGGGTGGAAAACTGCTATTTCATTGCCCCAAATGCACTTAATCGGTAGTATTTTCTCATTTGACTTTGATTTACAAACCTTAACTGGCTTCTCTACATTTTATAATTGTTTCTACATTTAAAATTGAATTTACAAAAATCTTTTCAGTTATTTTGTTTTGACACAAAACCATCTAATTCATTATTTGACTTTGAATATTAATTGAATTTTATTTTTAAATATATTATATAATGATAATACCATACCATACTGGCTAAGCACTGTAAAATGATCACTAAATAATATATTTATTTTCATATTCGTATAAAATTAGGCATTACCTTCAAATTCTGATCGTTCTTTACACGATATTTTGCCTTTCAAACATAATTTAGAAATCGTATTAAGAAATTTAAGCAACTGATGTACGATAATATAGCAGTATAACATCAGTGTAATGCGATGAATATTTAATCAGTCAAAACTATTTGATATTTAAATATTCCTGTGAGGAAATGATTTACAGAATAATTGGAATTATTGCATGAATGCCAAAATTCATTTTAACCCGAATATGTTGATTCTCTGTTACTTATGTCCATTGAAGAATAATTTCCTACCAACCTCCACAACAAAAACAAGTTTTGAAATGCCAAGACCTATTAAAAGGAGAAGAAACGTACCGTATATATCATTTAGAGCAAATGGGCGAAGTGTATTTTCAGTCAATACTTTCCTCTTGACTGGCATTTTAAGCTTATAGGAAAGATCAGTTTCCCAATAGAGAATAATTCCTGATTCTGACAGGCATCTAAGAAAATCGTTAAATGTGTTCACAAGCGGAGAATTTGTAGCAAAATGAAATGCTAATTTGAATATCCAAATATATTCATTCATCAAACGAAAGTCAAAATCCATGTTTCCAAGCATTCTTCTGTACCAAAATCGTATAGAACCGGAAGGGTATATGTCTGCAGCTAGTGCTATTTTACCCTGTTTTGCAAATAATTTCAATTCCTCAATATTTTCCACAATCATATGCTTCTTACTCACTTTCCGTAATAAGGGACTAACTGATTCAGCCAGTAACTTTTTCCAATATAGATTTGTTGTACCCCACTGAATCCCTGAATCTGCAAATTGTTGCAAAGTGTCAATAGTTTGTTCAAATATAGGAAGTGTGAGAAATGAGACTAGGTTGCAATTGTAAGCTGTAATTAGAATAGTTGAAGTAAGAAGCAACATTACCACCAACAACCTTAACGCAGCAAACGATATGTTTGGTACTCCGATACCCGTAATAATACTAACAGAATAGAGGAGACAATAACTGTAGTTAAGGTAAGGATTTCTTCCAAGAGGAGATACAGTTGAAAAATACAGAACAGATACTGAGCACAGAAGAAGTGAACTGAACAGAACAAATCCTATGATACTCATCCAAACTTCCAACGTAAAAGGAGAAAATATTGACCACAAATATTTAACCCGTCTTGGAGCTCGTACAACGAACTGTACAGTTATCTGTGAGTATGGAATGGACATGTACATTCTTAGATTTGAGAGCAATGGCCCACTAGGAATTCCAGTTTGGTATACATCTTGTGGCAGAATATTATGTTGTAGTTCTCTATTCGAGACGCATGGTATTATGGACCATGTGAAGTTACGCTCTCTAGCAAAGTCCATCATTATTCTATAATCAATTCCCTCGTGCGAAGTATTTCTCACAATGGATAGAGGTTCAAACGGAGCAGCGACAAGTGATAATGTTATGCCTTTTAAATCTAACAATCTGTTTTCTTTCAGTTTATTCAGATCACCACGAATAGATTTATTTGTCCAAGACACAAGTCTCTTAATTCCAACAGCTTTCAAGTTGTTACCTATTGTGTGAACCATTAGATGGTATCCACCGGTAGACTTATTAACAATGTCCTCTGGTCGAAGAATGTATACGTATGGGTAGAATGGGTTTAGTCTACATTTCAACCAGTCACTCAAGAGATCATAATCTGGAACTTCTTGTATAACAACAAATTTCCTTTGCGTACTAGTAATAACTGCTTTATGAGCTTCGTGAATTGAAGTAAATGTATTACAAATATTTCTCGGTGAGAGGAGGAACATTTCACAATTTTGCATGATTATATCACGAAAAACGTTGGTTTCATTTTCAGATTCGGTGCCATTCTTCAGGTATGTGTATCTTAACAGTGGATACCTTCCCTGACTTACTTCTTCTGTTGTCCCTTTAAGCACATCCATCTCGTCTGATACAAGTGTACAACTCTTACCATAAATCTGCGACTCAAGTAGTGTCTTAACGGCCTTCAGAAATAATATGTTCTTGTCCTGTGTTACAGCCACTGACAATGCGCTCGTTTGCATTATGGCCACAATTAGCACAAATCCTTGCTTCATTTTCTCACATATGTTTTCAAACCTACAGGAAACAAATAAGAAAATGATAATAAAACTATATTAAATAAAACTGAGCATTATAATACCTTTATTCTTTGTACGAATATGTAATTTTTGGAATTCTCACTGAGTTTAAAATATTAGCAGTTAAATGTAAGTAAATCGGATGAAGAAATGAAAATAATTTTTAGTGATAAAATTACCTTCATGTAGGATGGTGAGTATATAATCTTACATACATGATGACACTGTGAAAGGTATCTACAGTGCTAAAACCCTATTATACGACAATTAAAGTATTTATTAGTGTTTACCTTTATCTGGTTGTATCTGTAACATATTAACTTAAACTAGGGGAATCCGGCAGTATCTGCCCGCAATATTTAAAAATCGTTGACAGCACTGGGAATTGGGACCGTTAGAGGGTGAGAACTTGTACAGTATTTTTCTATTGTGTCCAATAATGTTCATACCAACTTTGGTGGGGATTCATCAAACCCCATAAGATCAATTTGAAAACTTGCATTTCAAAACACGTTTGAAACACTGACAATTAAAGTGCTTGGGGTTGAAGGGAACGCACAGTATTTTTCTGTTGGATCGAATATTGTTTATACAAAGTTTGTTACAGGTACATAAAACAAAATGGAAGTAATTTGAAATGTTGTATTTATAACATTTGTTGGCAACAACGCAAACTGCGGCATCCAAAGTAATTCTATCACCTGTCCCAGTACGTAAATACCAAGTTTGGGTGGGAGGAGGTGCGAGTATGTCATACGGTATGGAAGAAATATACCGTAAAATACTAAAGATTTCAAACTGGTTGGTGACAAAGACAAATGTGGCACACGCGGCGCATGAAGTATGTATCTGATCTGTCCTAGTACCTAAATGCCAAGTTTGGTGCCGATCTGTCAGCAGTGAGAAAGCTACTTGAAATACTGATTTTTTTAAATTGGTTGGAATTACTGACAACTGTGACGCCCGCGGCGCCTAGAGTATACAATCTTTTAAAAAGAAAAATGATATAAATCAGTCCAGTAGAAATGGCTGGGCGACTGGACAAATGTTTTATGAAACTATTTTAAAAATATCGATTGATTTAAATTGTAATTAATTTACAAATTATTTGACTGTTTGAAACTGAAGTTAAAGCTGAAAACTGTTTTCCTAAACCTGAATTATTTTTTGAAGTTCTCTGTCGCTTGCCAATAACGAATGTATCCACTGAGAGGTCACTTTCTAAGTCGAAACTGATTTGATATCTACAGTGGGAGTAGGAGGGACCGAATAGACGGTTTGCCAATAATTGCCAGCGAATAGGGACATCTCCATTGATTATGAAAAAAGTGATTGATATGTTTGCTCCTTGAAAGATATTGATTACGACAAAACTGATTATTTAGTGACACTAATATGTGAAATGCAACAAATGTTGAGTACACCTAAGATTCACATTTGCTACATATCTAACTGGTCGACGTGGTGTGTCATACAGCGCTATTTCAGTCTGGTGTCCACTCACATTTTTATTTTCCCTTTACTAACAACAAAGTTAGTGTTACGAACTATGATGTACGCTTAGACGCGGCGAATGTACCAATCAGTGTACCTCTAGATATTTTAGTTGTTTTTTTTCCTGCTGTGAGTAAATTTTGTGACCCTTAAAAATATATATGTTTCCTTTCTAAAATTAAATAATACCTATGAAATGCAGTATTTAAAAATACACTGTCTTTTCTTGGGTTGGGTCAGCCTAAAGGGGGGTGGGTCCTGCTGAGGTAAGGCTTGCATGACCTCTTTCGAAATGAATGGGCGCCACTGCCGAAACCATAGTACATATCTACGCACTCTCTACTTTAGTAGCAACGTTAGCTGTTTTTGTGTGCCTGGACAAGGATTCAATTCCCGCCGGGGCCAATTGAAAGGAGTGGTTCGGATTCCACTTTGTGAAACAAACCAGCCGGACGCAAACTTTTTAAAAACTGTAGATCCCGTCCTTAGAAGCTCACCAGCTTGTTAAGGGCGTTAAAAACAATTCCATTCAATTAGTTGTTTTTCACTTAATTCTATTATTTTTCTCGATATTTTGCATAATAGTTTTGATTTTAGCAAAGTTCAGATTATACGCATTATTCATTATCTCAGTTATTTCGTCCAACCGGCAAGAAAAAAATGATTCGTGTTGGGAATTTGAATAATTCCTTTTTTTATATTCTTTCCATGAATTCCGCTTCTGAATTATCACGCCAACAGCAACTCAACTGTTAACGATCACTGAGCATGCGCAATGATCACCTTTGGTAGGAATTGCAGTGTTGTGAAACTTAATTAGCAGCGGAAAATGCATATTTGTCGAGTTTTACTTAAGTACGAAATGTAGTACTTAAGTTATAGTATTGAGCGCTTTCAGCAACAGACTTAAGTACACACTTCGCTGCTTGCAACTCTGAAAGACTTAAGTTAAATTCTACAAGCCGTAAAATTCAGAATTATCTCGAAGACTTCAGGACATGTGGTCATCGTACCTATGTCAAATTGTTAGTCTTCGCATGTCTTCTGCAACATCTATTTTTGAAAACACACACATACACATATACAAAAACCATCTTGCATCCAAAATGGCGGACCCCAAAAATCCATTTTAACGCCGTTTGAGCTAGAGATTCGAAATTTGGCATAAAGGTGTATCAAGAGTAGTTTAGGAAAATATTTCATTTTGAAAAACTCGCATCTTGGATTCAAAATGGCCGCCCAACAAGCATTTTCCACACCGTTCGAGCTAGAGAAATTAAATTGGTTAAGAAAGTTTACCATCACGAGTAGGTCATGAAAATTTACAAAAGCGTTTAAAAAATTGCCATCTTTAATCCAAAATGGCCACCCAAAACCAATTTTCCAAACCACTGAAGCTAGAGAAACGTAATTTCGTATGGTGTACTATCACGAGCAGGTTACAATAAATGGGGCAAACCTTCCGTATGAGGCCACATCCCCCTAGGGGTTGGGGGCAGATCGGTACCATGGGGGCGCAGTCCCCCAGAGAGTCTAGTTACGATAAAGGGCGCGCAGCCCCGCAAATCCCCGAAGTTGGGGTCGCAGCCCGCCATGGGGGGTTGTGGGCAGCACCCCCAGCGAAGCGAAGCGAGTTTATATATATATAACCGAATGTTTGTGTGTTTGAACAAGATACAAGTGTGCGTGCGTGCATTGATTTCCGCAAATTTTGCATACGTACAGTATTTCTTGGATTCAGGAGCATTTCTGGGTACAGTATTTCTTGGTAGAAGTTTCTTAAGTCACCGGAAGTAGCTGTGCTGCGAGATAATTAATAAAATAGAAATTTCATTATTTAGTACATTGATCGCCATGCGTATCACATGAGATATACACGGTGTGTTCCGCCCACGCTTCGTGTATCATTCCTGATACACAGCGAACATTCTTTTTATTGCCACATGTATGCGACTGGATACACAGGCTGGTATATTTAACACGACTTACTTATAGTCAGGGCCCTGGAAAAACATACTGCAACAGTAATTCTGGCGTCAGTTGCATATTTTCCTTTTAGTGGGTATGATAATGTAGATGTAGAGAACAGTGATTGATTTCTGAAAACCGATGCTGCTGGAATCTCACTTATAGTGTCCATTTCCTCTGCACTACTCACTGCATCTTGATCGTTGCTGGGTAAATATTTTTGGTCAATATAAAAAAACAACTAACATTTCATCCGCCTTGTTACTTGATGCATCAATATTTTCATTACTAGAGTCCATTAGAATAGCTTCTATATCAGTATCTATTACAAGGTCATCCATGTCTCTTACAAGCAGAAGTTACTTCAGAGAGCAAACGTCGAACGCGAGAGATGTAAATATAAGCCAAAAGAATATCGCAGTAGTATGAAAAACGTGTGCATCAGACTTAACACATGGCGCGTGCGTTGAAGAGTATGAAAAATATGTGCAACAAAATAGATACACGTGTCGAACGGACTAATATTTAGGCTAAACGCCCCATGTATCAAAAGTGATACACAGCATAAATTATGCAATAAATCACAAACTGTAAGAAATATTCAGATATTCCTTATTGGCGTTTGTTTTGCAGCTGCAGACTGTCCTAAATATCAAATTGGCGCTGACAGTAACATTTACAAAAAATGCTCTCGCGTAAACAATGAAATAAATACGTTGTTTATATTTTTAAATTAAAATAATAACCTAAAAGAAATAAATAAATAGTTTAGCTTTTCAAATTCAAATTTGGACTGTAACAAACCAAATTTATTTAGATATAATAATGTCTTAAAGAAGATTAAATGTTATGTTATTAATAATTTAATGAGTAGGATTTGAAAAGAGTGTAATAAGTAAGATATGGATAAATACAACCATTAATAGTTGTATTAGTAGTTGTATCATACTAGCAGTTGCAGTAGTGTTGTAAAAATATTAGCGTTGCCAACGTATTTTACACCGCACCAACGAGCTGGGAAATCAGCTAGTATCGAACAAATTAAGGAAATGGTTTACTATATCATTCTGTCCTCTGGAGCTGTTTTAGTTGATTTAACACATATGAAACCCAGAATATCATTCACCAAGGGCGCCGATCCCTACAGTGCGTGGTCATTCGTTTTCCCCTTCTCGTAATGTGTATCTCCCTTTCTTTGGAAAATCTGTTTCACTGATAAATCGCTCCCTTAAACTCGTTTGCTACTGTACTTACATAAATTACATCACGTATTATACCTCTTTACAGGCTAAAGGAGTTAATTCGGTATTGCTTGTGTTGTTTCTGGTGTTTCGTTCATAAAATTACACTTAGACTTACACTAAGAAATATATCCGTTAAACTGCTGTTTGGATGCAATTAGTATTTACCGTTAATATCGTAATTTTGAGTTTCTAATACAACATATAGATAGGAAAACTATGTAGGTGAGATAAAAACTTCTTGAACTATGCCTGTCGAGATCGAAAACCGAGAATTAAAAGAAGAAAAACAATATTTGTTCACTAAAGCAGTGGCGCGGCAGAAGCGTGAGTTAGACAGAAAGCACTGCGTTTGGAAAAGCTGAGTAACTCTTCTGAAACATATTTCCTATGTTTATTTTCTAGTAATAGCAGAAACTTTGTTCTTATTAGTTAGAACATAATGTACCGTACTTTGGAGAACTTTTTTTTTAACGTTATACAAACATAGTTAAATTTCGTAATAGCTGGGCCTGGGGAAGCCTTCATAATGACTATATGTATTTTTTATGAATACACAATATTTGGCAAAATCTGAATTGAATTTGCATTAAGATCATCATATGTGCCTTCTTAGACCCTTATCTGGCAACAAAAAACACAGCTCAATGGACCCAGTGATGAATTCAGGCATTCTTGCGGGAGGTATTCCGCCCCCGGAAAGTGTTCAAGTACCCACTGGAAAGATTTCATTAAAAATTATATAAATTTGTGGTATAAAATACGTCCTTTAGGCATGAAACACGATTTGAAGCTGCTAAATTTTTCTTCTCTTGAGAAAGTGGTCATAGATTTTCTCCTTTTCTAACAAAAAAAAAAGTTTCAATAGGTTGGAATTGTTGTCGAACCTAGAAGTTATGTTGGGTTTACGGCTGTTCTTCCGGTCTCGGCTTCGACATATAAACAGAAATAGCGACGAAAGAGAACTGTGGTTAAACAATACAGCATACCAATTGTTGTCACATGTTGCCAATATTTAACGTAGTACATCTTGGCTCTTGGGATATATCTTTCGGTATAATTAGTAATATCCTATTCTTTTCAATAATTAAGTGAACATCCCACGGATATGAAGTCCTCCTTTATTCCATTACTCCTTATCCCTAACCTAGATAGGTAGTAAGGACTAAGGATGATGACTGATAAAGTGTTGTTGATGATGATAATGGGTGCTGAGTCTGGTGGTAGGTCTATGACCCGAAGGGTCCCTGAGAGAATGTACGGTCAGAAGCAAAATTCTGTACCGAGCTGTAAAATTTCTCCGAATAACTTTGGAATGGATAGATATGATGATCACATTTTCTCACCTCAGTACAAATTCGGGACAGGTCTTACCAGGATCTAATACACCCTTTTCTGCAGGTAGCTTGAGGCTCAACAAAGAAAGAAAGTTTCAGTCAGGCCATAAATTTGGCTTAAAATTTGCGTTTTATTACACAAGCTATAGTAGGAGTTTGTCAAACATTACAAATTAACCGCTCTCGTTTTATAAGGTCAATTGTTTATATACGGTGTATATTTATGACAAAGTGTGTTCCCTCCTGAAGCTGGATAATGCGCCCCCCGTAGAAAGATGCCTGAATTGAACACTCAATTCCGCCCCCCAAATTACACAGAATTCGGCGCACTTGTCATTAACCTCCATGAGATATAAAATACGGTGTTGACAATAAGAAGAGCAGTTCCATAATGCAGTTCCACCACGATACTATTAAAATACAATTGATAGCTCATCATCAACTGTCATCTCCAATCTTTTGTAATATTATCCTTCATGTCTGGTATGCTTCGAAATTTTGCATCGAAAGAGACATTTTCAAAAATGTCATAAATGTCTTCAGATAACACCGTGTTCTTTTCCAAAATCTTAATTCGTATGTTGTTCGATATATTTTCATGCTTCTACGACAATTATAATTCTGGTTCCTGAGTAAAAAATTGTAATAATAACTCTGAGACAGCATTGATTGTAGCTATTATTCTGGTATTCTTTTTGTTTGTTCGTAATTTCCATTTCGAAATATTTCATATATTTTAATCCTATCACAGTGTTGAACCACCTAAATAATACAATAAACAGTGTTCATTTTAACACAGCAAAGTGTTGAATTAACAAAGCTATTTTTGCAGTGTACGATTTCGGCATTTATGGAAGAGGAAAATTCTCAGGTACCTACAAATACTTTCGCGTATCATTATTCCCTTCTACTTTCTAGGGTGGAACTTACTAATAGCTTGCTGAATGTTATCAAAAACAAAATAAAATAGAAATAATCATAATTTTCACATTAACGTAACTGAATCTGAACTTAGTACAAATTTTTAACAATGACTTATCACTAACACGACAGTAACATATCCAATAGGCCTATCTTTGAATAGTCATGTCTTACTACCTGGCACGTTAGAACTCGTTGTTCATTACGATGGAAATAATACAGTGTGATTAGGGTTACTAACCGTCCGGTTTCTAGCGGACATGCCCGGCTTTTTAACCTTTTTAGAAATATCAGACCGGCATTTTACTTTTTCTTGAAAAAGACCAACCTTTTAAAAATAAAATGAGCAATGCCTTACTACACCTAAATTTACATTATTTTTTGTTATTTATGGTAAACTTTCTTGTCACTAGCTGTAATATGTCGCTATTTTTTAACTACTAGGGGGCGTTGTTGGTAGTACTCTCGATATATCGTGTTACAGTAGCCACCCCATCGTTAGTCTGATAAATTTTTGAACATCATGTATTTGTTACTTTTTGGTCAGGCAATGACTTTTACTGTGTCGATCCGCCTGTGTAATATTTTTTTGGAAACGTTTTTAAACATGAGGTTTGCAACACTAGTTCAAAGTTAGTGATGGGGCAGGAAAAGTGCGTCGCCTCGTTGTTAAGGATTTTACGCTACTTTAGTGATTAATGGTACACGTAGCAGAAGTTTAACTATATGAGTGAAATCTATACAGCATATTCATGAACAGGCAAGAAGTTCGACTTTTGTAAGTAGTTATTTTCAATATATAGCAGTGTATGGATCACCATTCTCCGCCCGAGACCCGGGTGTGGGCGATGTTGAATAAGTGAAATTAATCACCTGCTTGGAAGTATATATTTACTTACGGAGTGTGCACCAGTATAGGAAGAAAAAGCTTCATATCTTGCTGTGTTCTTGATTCACCGTAGTTAATTTCCTCGTAACACGTAGTATAATAAAGCAAAAAGGGTTGTGCTTTATCCAACGCTAATTTAAGGAAGCAGGCAGTGTGGAAAGTTGTAGTTGTTGTGTTCCCCCACCCTAATGTTCTTCCGTGCAACAACAATGCTAAGTGTAAAATAAACAAAGAGGAAAATAAAATAAATTTTCTCCTACTACGTTAATTATAGTGAATCGCCTTTTGCTTCGCAGAATCGTAAGAATCAATGATTTAGACAGTAAAGTTCTCTGTCACTATAGTACGATACAAATAAAGTAAATAAAGAGTGGTATCGTAAATGTCAAATTGATTCTTGAGAAACAGGCCTGTGGTATTTATTTTGTCTGTGGTATGTTACCATAAAGTACCTGTAATACTCTTTATTTTGCTACATATTTTTAGTAGATTTAGGACGTGCATGAAAAGTGAATCTGTCGCCCTAAGTGGCTATCAGTTGTTCATAGTTTTAATTACATTTGCGGTTATATTTGCTAAGAAATATTTTTTCTGATAGGGACAGTATATCGATTGGGTGTGATATACTCGCGTGCAGCATACCGTGCGCTGATTTAGAAATTATAGAAGTTGTGTTCAGATAGATCAGGATCTGATCGCCCCCCCCCCCCCCCTGTTTCCTTCTCGCATAGAAGTTAAGAAATACGTGCGCTTAGGTTAGTTATTCCTGACAGAGGAAATTACTTAGGAATAGCAAGATATCTATTAATATTCATAAGTATCTTACGTGTTTACTGTATGCATGCTTAGTGTAAAGAGATACTTTTGTCTTAAGTGCTATTTCTTGACGCTGTCACTTTAAAGAAAAATAGATGCCAAAGAAATAATAATAATCAGTTTTTTATTTGTCGTTAAATAAAGATACTTGCTGTTCTCGCACGTATATCACATGTAACATTAAAGTGGCATACGTCTGATGGTGTCAGTTATTTTTGAAAACCTACCCTTCTGACCCATCCTCCCCTCTGATATATGTATGCAAGGCATGTAATAGTAAAATACATGTAATTCTGGATTCATCCTAGTCAGCGTAATCTTCTGGGAACGTACCTAATAATTTGAGAGTTTTTAGAAATGCAGAAAGTATCGCTAGTGGGAATTGTATATATCGTATTGTAAAAGCATATTAAAGGAAAATTAATTATTGTGAACTATACTTCCATAGTAGAAGCAGTAACTATTGGAGCGATTGAAAGTTCATTTTGTTTTAAGGAAATTACGAATGATCAATTAATTGTGTCTCTGAAAGTACCTTGGAGAGTTTAATTTTAGTTGTATTTTTAGTTATTGTGTTTCTATCAAATGCTCTCGCTTCAGTAATCGTAGTAGAGTGATGACTTAGACACTCCTTGATTATTCTGATGTATGCTCCTTGGTTAAATGTTCATCGCCTCAGTTATAGGTTCTTTTGAATATTTGTTATATTTTCATCCAATTATACGGATGAAGAATATTTTCATAGATAGTTATTGTTACAAGGTTTCACTTTCATAAGTGAATGGCGTTGTCATACTTGTTCATTGCTTACTTATACAAGCAGTTGATCTCAAAAATCTTATTCATTGATAAGTGAACTTTGACGAAAACAAAACTTCTCAGTTCTTTATATATGATCAAATTTGATGTTGATGTACAGCATACCAGGGTGAATCATATGTTCATAGCGTTGGGTGACCCCGCCCACTCGATGCCTTAAAACCATGTGCAACGTGTAGAACAGATGAAGGTGGTGGTGGCAGAAAGTGTGTCACGTGTCTATCTGATCACAGCGATGACGGTGTGTGGGAGGAACTACGCGTTGAATACGCAGTTGGCAGGACAATGGCTGAGGAGAAACTTGTATGTCGTGTGCTTCTGCGCCATTACTGGAAAAACGGGTTGAATGCAGCAGCAGCAGTCAAGGAAATTTGTGCCGTAGAAGGTGAAAGTACACGTCCACAGCTAGAAAGTGGTATCAACGTTTTCGGTTTTGTGGCACTAGTCTCGATGACAAGCCCAAGAGTGGACGCTCTGTGACGACGGATATCTATGCCCTCCTGAACTCTGTTGAAGGAAACCCAGGAACCAGTACCATGATTTGACTCCCGCTTAATCTCATCAACGTGTGACCCTGTGTGAAGAACTGCTTCGAAACCCAACTGACGACAGGTTTTGGCGGCGGATCATCACGAATGATGAAAAGTGGATCTTTCTTAGTTATCCTGACACCGGGAAACAATGGCTTCGACCAGGTACCGACGCGCAGCCAGTGGTTCAAAGAGGGCGGTTTGAAGGGAAGACAATGCTGTGTGTGTGGTGGAATTTCGAAGGTCCGGTGCGCTGGGAGCTCGTTCCACATGGTCGTTCCGTAGATGGGACATTGTATGCTGAACAGCTGCAACTGGTATACGACATTGTGCGCCGTCGTTATCCAGAACTGGTGAACCGAAAGCGACTGCTCCTTAGACTTGACAACGCTCCATTTCACAGGTCAAGAAGAGTCCGCCAGCACATTGCGGACATGGATGGCGTGGAGATTTTACCCCCCCCCCATAGTCCCGACCTTGCGCCATCTGATTTTCATCTGTTTCGTTCCATGGCACACTTCCTGCGGGGCAGACAATTCCATTCCGTGGATGATGTGACAACTGGCATTACTGTGTTCTTTGCTTCAAAGCCTGCAGCCTGGTATCGTCAGGGGCTTGTGTCACTGGTGGAACGTTGGAGAAGGACCATACAGTGTGATGGAAAGTACTTCGTCGAATAGGCTTCTGTGGTACAGGGGGAGGCGGGTGCTGCACATTATCCATGCAAACGCTACGAACATATGACTCACCCTGGTAAAATATTTTTTGTGGATTGATAAGTGACACGAAGTCACATGATATTTGTTCTTGCATTCGTATGTACAGCTGCTGATGTGCCACAGCTGAGTGAGAATTATACCAAGAACTATTTTAATAGCATCAACTGTTGAGGTGTTGATAGTGATTGTAAGTCATCAGGGAAATTATATCAATAAAACTCATTTGTTTATTAGAAATTATTTGTTTCACGATAACACAGAAAATCTTCTTAGTCTGCAATGCTTATAGATGTTGAATTTAAGTGTTATAATTCAGTCAACGTTTCTTTTGCTAGACGTTCGTGAGAAACAGGTTAAGATAGGTTACATTGAATTAAGTGTTATTCTACGTTATTCTGTACACTGACCTTGCTTGATATATCGTTGTTGAACATTGCTATCGATAATAAAGTGCTGATATCTGATCTATTTTCCAATTCGAGGTTTACATTGGAACAATACCTGAAATTAAAGGAAAATCACAGTGTAAGTATCTTTGTCCTACTCAAATCAATTATCAAATCCTACTTGTGGCTTCTCTTATCACCGTTACGCACGAACACGGTTATAATCGCACTCGACTATTTTGTCTGCGTTCGCGAAATTGCCAAAAGTACATGACATTGGTAAGAACTCGCATATCAGCAAGTAATATGTTTATATTTAAACTCTACAAAACTTTCACCTCTAGATAAAATTGTACATAACGAACGTAAATGTGCCAAGAAAAAATGTTCGTTGCTGAAAATTCATTGTGTCCGGCAATTTTTTTTTGAAGTCTGGCTTTCTTTCGCACTTTGTCCTGCATTTGACCATCTCCAGTCGGTAACTCTAAGTTTGATCAATGGCTATTAAAAAATTTGAAGTCACATAGACAGAGATGCCATGACATTGTAAACATAGACGACTTACAATAATTGAAGATCTGAATTGAAAAACATCCCAAGTCCACCGGTGTATATTTTTCAGGAGGAACGAAAAACAGTCCTTTGTTTTGGTATGCTATCGTATTAAGCGGATATTACTTTGTATTAAAAAGGGGTTACTGTGGTGGGATTAGGACGTAATATTATGCAAGTGGATAGCCTTTGAATTATAGATACCGACGAACAGAAAATACGCAAATACGAAAAAAGTGGACTTGGGATGTTTTTCAATTCAGGTAAATTTAAAGCTGTGAGCAATAGTACTTTCATCAAATCTTGTTATAGATGTCGAAGATTATAGAGAGAACATATTTTAACAAACAATAATAGATAATTTATGTGTAAGTTTTGCTATCGAAGAAGTTTGTTAAGTAAACGTTCTGTTTTTCATGAGTTATCAATCATGGCCAAATGATGCTACAGAAAAAAATGTACAGTTACCAGCGTGCGTTGTATTGGCTAGTTATTTCATAACTGATCCACATAAGTCATGAGCAGCTGCAGAAATTTCATCATTTAGAAATATTCTGAACTTCCACGTCACAAAACGAATGGAGATTTGCTCTTATGATTCTACAGATGACTAGTATTAGAAATATACTGAGCCTGAAAACATTGTTTAATGTGCTTTTCATTAACAGAATTGGTGTACTGTTAGATAACCTTAAACTAGAGTCTTTTGCTATGTACTGGCCATCATTCACCTACAAATGAAGTAACACAAAGAAACTTAACATGCTAAGAGAGAAGGAACCACCTCCAGTTTCGTTTTGTGTTGCGGTAGCTCTGTGGGCCTGAGGGCCGGCGTTCGATCCCGGCTCGTGCCATGTGCATTTGTGTTGGACAAACACAGTTTGCGTGGGTCGTCTTGAGGTAATCCCGTTTCCTCCCGCTTTATTCGTTCCACCAATTCTTGTTTCATAACCCTAAGGGTCTTTAAAGAAATCAAAAAAACTAAAACTCAGATTTGCTTTACGTCTGCTCATATATTCATTTCTGTACTCAACCGCCTTCACTCCGACTTAGAAGAAACACCAAACTCATTAATTTCACTTCTCACCAACATTACCGCCCTGTATTCATCAATGTTCAGCAAGGGCTCACCGGTCTTACATATTGCCCAGAGTCGACCCTAGGCAAGAATATTCATCCATCACCTGTCTTCTTTCTAAATGTGATGTGACGTCAAGTGCATCTCATCAACATCATTCATTTCATTCTCATCTTAAGTCCTCAACCTCCGATAATGATTGTAAGCAAAATACTTATAATGTTCAAGTTTTACAGATAATATAAATAAATGATTAGTAATCCTATTTCAACCCATAGACTAACTATTTTCCTTTTCCTCCCAGAAATCCCTTAACCCTCATCCCCGAAATAGAATTCATAACCCTCTGAAGGGCACTAGTAATATAGTGGCTAGCAAAATAAAAAAATGCATACTTAGATGGAACAGACAAGGAAATTGATGATATAAACCTATGAAAATAGCTTATTTTGGATAAAAGCGGCTCAGGAAATGAATTGTCCGTAGGACGCTGAAAAGCTCCTTCGGCTTTCACTGTTCGCCCTGCATAAATGCTCCGAAAACTAGGTGTAGCCCCGACGGTGGCAGGCCAAGACCACTGAATCGCGACACCCTAGTTTCTTATCAGGGCATTAGAGGTACTAGAAGAATTTTCGTAGTTATTTACACTCACGCAGATGGCGCTGAAGATGAATGGCAGACAGCAGATATCAGAAATAGTAGGCGTAGTAGATTGCTCGCTAAGTTGCAGTTAACTTGCGCCGGCAGTGATTTTCCAATACATGATTGTTGTAGTATTAGGAGGAAGAGGTTAACAGTTATAATAGACAATTGAAGTGCATCCAAGAGTAATGGAAGAAATATCCATCGTCAGACAGCATAGTTATCTTTAGTAGAACAGGAGTAATGTAATAAGTAAAGTAAGAAGTAATCAGAAAGGGAAGATAGACATTAAAGCCGTAGCAGAAGAGTCATATCTGTTAGGCGTAAAGTTATTATGTTCGAGACGATAAGCAACAAGAAGTAAGGAATAGGACGCAATATCGAGTCTCCGAAGGGTAGGGACGAACTTATAAGCGAATTAATTGTTTTAGGGTATTCCAATGATCTGCAGTAGAAAGATTGACACATTCTTACATTTTTTGAGTGTCAGGCATAACGGGAATTGGCTACGTGTTAACCAGGCCTAAGCTGACCGGGACGTACGTGAATGATCTAATTTCGTACCCACATTTTTGTGGAACGGTCAGCTCATCTTAGATCTTTCGGTTTTTACCTCACCTAGGTTTCGGGCTCCTGATAGATGATGTGAGAATTTTCTGTTTACGCGGCCATTTTCTTGCACGCAGTCGTTATGACGTGTTAGATGATGGAACATATGGCACATATGTTTGATTTTTCTCTTTCACCTTGTTCCAGATATTTCGTTGTTTCCCTAACTTAAGTTCATAGGTGATTAGATACCGCATCGTTTTAATATTTGTAGATTTTTAAAATGAATAAACCGCAATTTTGATAACATGATCCTCCCTAGTTCGCCACTTTTTCGCAGTGCGCCCCCTCAGGGAAAAGGAATTTACCACTTCAACGTGGGAGAAATCTAAAAAATAAAATAATTAAAGTAAAGTACCCTCCGTACTTGACCCCTGCTTATGAAGAGCGCCCCTCATGGAAAAATAATTTACTATTAGAACGTGGGAGATATCTTTAAAGAAGATAAATTTAAATTTTATTATTGAAAATGAGAGGCACCCTCCTTAGTTCGACACTGTTTCTGAAGAGCGCTCCAGAGTAAATACGAAGAATTTACATGTTAATTTTAAAACATAGTATTTGGCCCCCGCCCCTGGTGTTAAGTGTCTATTTGTTAATGTAAATATATAATCTTGATAAACAGTTTACGGATGTGCTGAAAAGGAAAAACGGAAATATTTGTCTTTAATCATTATTGTTTTTATTTACCTGAAATGATACGGCTTCTGTGGAGAACAGGCATCAAGATGTTTCCTTCACCACTGTTAAATTAAAACTTAAAGACCAGTTTTCTTTCGCCGTTAAGTGTAAAATGACCGAATTCTTAGTATGGCGTATTTTCCTTAAGTAACGGCTTGTTCCTTGTCACTATTTTCAGACTACAGAGAAATTCCATGTCCGGCTTGTTTTCAGATTATTGTCTACCTATTTTATTGATTGTAATGACTTTAGTCGCATGTCTTCAATTGTTGATTTTATTTCAAGCATTCGACCTCTGTAATAATCGTTGTTTTGAGAGACGCTAAGTCGTCTGTCTTATATTTTAGCAACGGAAGATATTAGTGCTTTTCCCGACAGTAACCATAAACAGAGACACCGATCGGCATGTCTCTTGAATTCTAACGGCTTAAGAAATAATTTGCTTTGCATTTTAGAGTAACTGTTGAAAATCTGATTTAGCTTCAGCAACCTAATTTTCTGGTAGAAACCATGTTCCTTGTTAGTGATAGCATGCAACGGAAAGTTTGATGAGAATCTAAGATATACGTAAAGTTATTAATGTTAAATTCTGTTTTGTTTTGGAAACGGTATGTCCTGTCTTTTGTATTTGAACGGTTGAAGATTTTCTTTCTAAGACTTTAGTTGGTCAGCAGTAACTGTAAACATACAGAATGTCTCTTAGTTCAAGAAATAGGAAATATCTTATTAAGAGCAGGTGAAATAAGTTGATAAGATAAAGATAAAATAAATTTTATGGGCGGTAACAGCACTTGGTCTAACGCCCGTCCCGATACGGGGAAGCCTCTAATTTTTGTCACGTCTAAACTTAGATGTTATTTGGTTAAAATAAGAAAATTAGAACAGTAAAATCATTAAAAAGATGAATTTGTAAAAGGTCTCCAGAAAACACTTACTGGTGTAAATGGCCAGTACAACAATTAATACAAACTAAAGCATTTAATTTTACGGCAGGTTGGAATTTTACGCGTGACAACTGGTTTGAAAGAAGGTTATCTACAAGTTTCTTAAAAATTTAGACTTTTCCAACTGACGGAGTCTCTTGTCCAGTTATGGACTCTATCTTCAAGAAAAGGGACCTGCCTACTTAGAGAAAGTTTATCATTGGTCAATGGAAAAAGGTAGTGCGCGTGGCATGGTTGAACATGGGAATGAAAGTGGCGTCAGCCAGCTTATTAAAGAGTTCTCTGAAAATATGACGTTTAATAAGATCAGTAAATATTTGTATTGAATAGAAATTAATGCCCTCCTAGAATATTCTTTAAGGAAAAAATAAATTTCCATACTGTTAGGATTATAAAATCGTATACCGTTTTATTCACTAACATAAAATAGAGAACAAAGCTTGAAGTTCCATCATTAACTCATTTTGATTGATTGATTATATTTCAGCGTAAAAGAATATTTTCTTATTAAGAAGATATTATAGAAAATAGGAATACTCTTATATTTTAAAAAGGTTAGTAGACTTCATTGAAGTTATCAGAATATTTTATACCAGCCTTCATACTTGGTAGATTATGCGTTTGAATTATATTTATTAGAATGTTTTATTTGAATAGTCATAACGTTTGTGTTATTATTTTTCCTAGCTGCATTACAATTATTATTTAGAAATTCAGAAAAAAGTGTTTAATATTTAAGAGCATGAAATTAGAATTTGCTTTTGCTACATTTCTGTATTTAGAACATATTTGTGATCAGTTTAATATAAGTTTCATTTAGAGGAAATATATGATTACCTAATGTCGGTTGTAAAGTATAGCATTTTAAAATTATGGAATGCTCGAAGAGTCTGAAAAAAATTATTTAATTTATATGGAAAACACATTTTCTTTAAATTACTTGTTTTCATAGAATAACTTTTATTTCTTTAGATGATGATTATTATTATTATTATTTTAATTGAAAACTTTTGCAGCCGTTTTGAAATTAGGACTGGGTGAGTTTAACATTTTGCTTTATTATTTAATTTACATTTGGGACACAGTTTATTTATTAATAGAAAAGAAATTTATAGTTCTTCGTATAACGCCTTGTAATCAAGAAATTTTAACTTTGATGGTGACCGTAAGTTTTGTCCTTAGAAGCTCTTTTTATGCCGTAACCCTCAATGTTAAGAGCATTGTGAAATATTCGGGGCATATTTAAGGCTGGTGCGTCCTTACAAGCTTTGCATGTAAATAAGAATTAAATTATTTAATTTCCTATGACGTCAAATAATATAATTTTGTACTAATAGCTCTAAAATCATGTAATGCCTTTCGTGAGAAACTTGAAAATCTTAACACTATATTAATATGAGGTGAAGTTTTAAAGAAAATCAGTTTAATACAGTTTTAATTGAAATTCTTCGATACCCCCAATTTTATTAAAGAAATAGAGAGCTTTTCACAGAAGCCTTTTTTTACAAAAAAAGATTACTCCATTTACGGAGTACGCCTGATAAAAAATAGATGGCAGTATTTTGTACTTTATGCAGTAAAGGTGCTTGCATGTAATCTGTAAAGAACATGAACTATCTTTACAAGTGACGTTTAATAATGCATCGATAATTCATTATTTTTAATTTTAAAATTAGGAGAGACACCATTTAGAAATCGAAATAATTTTCTGATTCATAGAAAGAAAAATAAATGAATAAAGACATACTACTTGCTTTCACCACATGTATGAAGTGAGGGCCAACGACCCGAAGGAACTTCATATTAGCTCTAGGTTCACTTCAATTTCCCACCGCTTGATAAAAGGGAAAGCACACTGGAAAAACAGTCTTAATAAATACAAAAATAATAAAGGGAAAAATTTTCGTTGTTTTTCAATAAGGCTTTCATTTACATGCGTATGATTTCGTATTATTACTTTGTAGAACGTGTTTGAATTGGCTACTCCCATGGAACGCAAGCTTGCATGAAAATTAATTCTTACGTTGAGGGTTTATTTTAATGTTGAGGAACAGTGTTTTGTTTTGAGGAGGAACGTTTATTTCTTTAAAGGGACAGATCTTTTATTATGTAGAACATGTGTTTCAATTGGCTACTCATATTTATTACTATTCATAATAATAAAAAAGAAAAATTTGAAAATGTATTATATTCCATTAAAACAATGGCTGCCAATAGATATTACTACTTCTGCCTTTGCATAGTGGAAGTGTTTCCATAATATGTGAAAGAAAATGTACGTTGTTTTAAAAAATTCTTCTACGTTGTAATATTATTAATTGATAACTTCTTAATTTGAATTTTAAAAATTATAAAAAATACTACATACAGAATCATATGAAAGTTGTATCTCATATAAAGTTAACTGAATGGAAACCTAGTCTTTCCGCTTACCACGTGTACCAGTTGAAAGTTAATGACCGGGCAGGGTTGGTTATTCGAGAAAATATTGTCTACATGCTAATTTTAAAATGTATAGTTTTAAAGTTTGTCCCATCAAAAAAACGCGAGAAAAATAAAAACATTTTACTGCTATGTGAGAACATGTTTAAGTTGGGGGGACATTTTATTTTGTTAAGTTGAAGAAGAAATTAAAAGAAGAAACTATCGTCAGGTAATGACTTGCACGACTACAGGGTCGTTAAAATAAACTTCTGCATTATCCCTTGAAATAATGTTTTTTATAGTTTATGCTTTTCGTGCATGAGTATGTAAGAAAATTTTTAAAAAATCAGTGAAACCCCGAGGAGGAGTGATTCCGTTTGGTATTTCTTTAATGAGTGAAAATCTGTTTCTAGATGGAGGTAATGCTGCTTTAAATAATGGAAACGTATTTTACTTTAGACGTTTTTAAAAGTTAAGGGCAGTGTTTCTTGAAGGGGTATCTGAATTTTAATGCTTCAAACACTAAATTAAATTTAAGAGTACAGTCTATTATTATATAAGGGCCCTTCATCTCATCATTGTTTCGTCTCTCAGTTCAAATTTGTGAATCTTAAGAAACACTTCTGTTAATTTTCTTTTAAATATTAAGAATAATTTTCTAAGTTAGAACAATCAATTAGGAAAGAAAACATTGAAACGGAGTGTGAATTGAGAATTTTCTACGTGAGACAGACAAATCTATTAGGGAAGACTGAAAGAACTGTACTTTATGGGATGACCTATATCATGCTGACGTAGCCTAATTTTATTATTTGTGATACCGCGAATATCAAAATATGTAAAAAAAAGTAAATAGATATTTCTACTTTAATATAAGGTCTCTCGTATCTTTTCATATTTCTCTATTATGACTGAATCTATTCTCTTATAGATTTTTATTTCCTGTTAAACGCTAATACATCTTATTGCCCCATTACTTATCATGATGAAAAGGATAATTTATTTCAATGAATATCCGTTACAAGAAGTAAAGTTTTTGTGTATTATGATGAACTTTACACCAGCCATTAAGTGTTTACTTTTACATTTTTACTTTCTTGCGACATTCTTTTCTCTCATCTTGATATATTCTCTGACCTCCTTTTAATTTTATCTTATACATTACCGTATTATAACATGATTTTTAGCATTCGTGGAAAGTAAGTTAACCTTCTTTTCATATAACGGATATGCTTTCATTTTTTATCCTTATGATGAAATTTCAGAAATTTCTCAAACATTCGATTTTCCTTTCAACTAACGTCCTTTCATTTTTATCTCACGTTGGAATTCTAGCAAGTAACTTGACCTCCTTCATTTTTATTTTCACATTTTAATGCTCCAGAACTTCCAGAATTCCAGAAATTTCTTGAACATGAACTTTCAAGAACATTCTTTTGATGATTTTCTTTTATTTTTCTCTCGCGCTGGAATTCTAGAAAGTAGCTTGGACTGTTTCTATCTCAGGGCGGAATTGTAGAAATTTCTTAAACATGAATGTTTCTAGAAGATTCTTTTCAAGACCTTTTATTTTTGTTTCGCATATTCATGCTCAGGACGGTATTCTAGAAAGTAGGCTGAGCTCCTTTAAAACTTTAGTTATATAGAAGTTTCTAGAACATTTTTACTTTTCTTACATCTTTAAAATATTATTTTAACCTTCTTTTATTTACTTATATCAGCTTTTCATGATGAAGTTTTAATTTCACATAGTAGGTTGTCATCCTTTAGGACTTTCAGAAATTTATCGAACTTTCTTTATATAGAAGTTTCTAGAACATTTTTCCTTTCTTTCAATTTTAAATATTCCTTGAGCTTCTTTTCATGCCTATGCCTACGTAGAGCATCAAATGTGGAAAATCAAATAAAAATTTGTTTTCTGCATTTTCATGTTCAGGCCGGAACAAGATCTTTCCAACCTAATTTATATTAATATTTATTACATTTTAAAAATTTAGTTATACTCTTACTAAAAAAATTCTGCGTACTTTTACGTGTCATGTTTATCAAAGTGAACTAAAATTTCTTTTCTTAACCTTCTGCTACCTTCACCAGCTTAAGCTTGATGTCTTCTTAAAGATTAGGAAATTCTAATTTTCATGTTGACCACATAAAATTTAGTTTTCTCTCTCACGTCTTCAAATTTTCTTCTTTACGTATAGGTGTGAAAGAAAAGAATACTCTTATCTATAAAGGATCAAGGTTACGTAGAGGTGGGAAACAGTGAAATTATTTCTCATATATATTTCATATTTTTAGAACATAATATTTTTCTAATGTTATGAAGAATATAAGATTAATTACAAACTAATTTAAGGCGAGCAATCGTGATATTCTGAAAAATAAGACTCTTTCTTCTCAGTTTCACCCACATAGGAACTAATTTATGTAAGACTTTCTAATTCTATATAAAAAATAGACATTTCAAAGCGCACAGAAATTTTATTATAGTAAAAACGAAAATCAATCCATTTATATTTTATTTTTGATGTGCAGCCGCTGCCACCTTGGTTCCCGCCCTACTGACCGCGTAGCTTCCGTTTGCCCAGCGCTCCCATAATGCACGCAGTACATAAAAGCCCGCAACGTCGCGTACCATGCCCGGCCGTCAGCGCACGTTCCCTGCCACCCACCTGCGCTCTGTTAACGCTCCCGCCACCCGTGCGGACTCTCAAGTCCCGTATATCAGTCTGTGTCATACACTTATGTTCTCTTTTCTCATTCTTTGAAAAAGTATATGCAGAACAAATAAAATATTATCACTTTTTCACTTTAGAATTTAATTTAGTATACAAACTTCATCCAGAGGAATGGTTACTAGGCGTTAAAGAAATGAGGAAAATGCTGGTAAGCTAGTTATAGAATTTTCACTACTATTCACAAAGAAGACGAAAGTCATGAAAAAAGTATGAAAGTATAAATAAAATAATTAGATCCCTTATTTAGGTAATCTATGAATATGAACTCATATAATATCTAAAATTTCACCAAACAATCAATCCAAAGTTTCGAAGTTCCACTTTCTTCTGACTTGGTGTGCAGGATTTCAGTCAGGTCACAGAGGGAAGCATTATTAGGAAGTCCAGTGATCACATCTTGTAATACTTCTTCGGCTATAATCGTAAGAGCTGCGGAAACTTTTGTTCTGATATCATTTTTGACAATCCACCAAATGCACTCTTCCACACCACTACCACTCATTAGAGTCCCGCAAAAATAATACTCTTTTTTACGAAAGCAAAATTTCTCATACAGTTTTTCTCCTGCAATTGTTGTTTACCCTTCTATATAGCTGATTTGAACTGATGTGAAGAGTAAATTAAAAATATTACGTATATTGCACACGAGTATCGTTTTTTAATGTTTTTGTCACAAAAATCCGACACAAACTAGGAAAATATACATGATTGAGCAATAGTTGGGAACCATGATGCTGGCGAAGGGAGTCGATTGTCTACGAAACCAATACGCCTAATACTGTTATCAAAAAATCCAGGCGATCTGCGAATAATTTACAAGAAATGAATATTTGAATTGTTTCGAATGTATTATTTTCGTAATGTAAGCATGAAAGTCAAATCTTGTACTTCCCCATTCCGCTTCTAATTATCGTTTTGGTTTTGTTCAAAGCGTATATGAAAGGATAAGGACTATATATATACAGGGGTTGGACAAAAAATCTAAAAACACGTCATGCAGGACAGGTAAGTGTGGCCCGCCACTGTATACTACGTGTTGCGGTTGCCGATCGTGTTTTGTTTTCAATGTGTCATGTGGACCTTCCTCTTCCGTCAGCAGTACCCAGTTCACCTGTGAGTGTCGTGGTTTGCAAGTGGTGCGGTAAAATGGGCGACCTGACAGACTTCCAAAGAGGCATGATCTTTGGTGCCCGTCTGGTTGGAGTTTCAGTGACAACGGTGGCGACCATTGTGGGGGTATCGACAGGCATTGTGTCCAATGTCATGAGAGCATACACAATGCATGGGCAAACAACGTCTGCAAAGCACAACAGTGGTCGAAAGACAATCCTGTCCGATAGGGACAGGAGGGCATTAAAACGGATTGTAGCAGCTAAAAGCAGACCACTACAATAAAAATTACGTCTCAACTCAATTCCGGCCTACAGAACCCAGTTTCATCAAAAACAGTGCGACGGGAACTTCATAAAATAAAAATTCATGACAGGGCCGAGATCGCCAAACCTCTGGTCACAGCAGTAAATGCGAAGCAGCGTATCCAGTGGTGCAAGGACCACAAGGATTGGACGCTTGATGAGTGGAAACACGTAATGTATTCCGATGAATCGACCTACACCTTGTTTCCAACAACCGGTCGTGTTTACGTATGGAGAACACCGTCGCAGGCCTATGATCCAGACTGTCTGCGCCCAACTGCAAAGCATGAGGGTGGTTCTGTTACAGTATGGGCAGTGATATCGTGATTTTCTGTAGGTCCCATCATAGCCCTGCATGGAATGATGAACGCTAAGGCGTATGAGGCCATTTTGCGGGACCAGGTTCTACCCATGACCCACACATTGTTCCCGGATGGTGATGGCATCTACCAAGATGATTTGGCACCCTGTCACGCTGCAAAAACGGTGCAATCATGGTTTGAGGAGCATGACCAGGAGCTATCACACCTCCCCTGGGTCCCACAATCACCAGATCTGAACATCATTGAGCCATTGTGGTCTGTGTTAGAAAGGCGTGTTCGGTCTCATTACTCTCCGCCATCACCCCTTAAGCAACTGGAGCATGTTTTGGAGGAAGAATGGTACAACATTCCACACACCACGATTCAGGAGCTGTATACGTCCATTCCACGTCGGATCCAAGCTGTTTTGGACGCAAAACGAGGCCCCACACCATACTAGGTATGATTTTCACACTTTTTCAAACGTTTTAGATATATATATATATATAAACAGTCTTCTTGTTCGAAAATATTTTCTCTGTGAACTTTCGAAAAATGATATATTCCATAAAAAATCATTTTTACATTTTATTGACAGTTGTCAAACCTGATGTTCGTGGGGAAAAATTAACTTCCGCCAAATGATTACTCCTATTGTTATTTATAATATATACATGAATTGGAATATTAAATGTTAACACTATATGTAAAAAATGAAACTATGCTGCGATAACACCATAAATTTAAGAAATGAATAGTAATATATCCCTTTATACCTCAAAGATTACGGAGCGGTACTCATCGGATTTGAAATCAGCATCCCAAAATCATATAAGATCAACTGAAAAACTTTATATATATAAAAATCATGGTTCACTGGTTTCTCACCCGGACTATAAACAAGTGAATGCTTGCGCACTGAGAAATTGTCTTCAACTTCAATACTGAATACAGTGGCGTATAATTTATTTAATATAAAATGGTAATGATTTATTTCTAAATGAAATACTTACTGAAAAGTGGGAACATAAATTTCTTATAAATGAACATTTCATGATCTTTTATTTATCTTAAAATCAAAATTGTTTAGAATAGTGAGAGAGAAATAAGAATTACCTTTCTTGTAAGGAAATTTAAATATTAATTTAGGATAATAATAATAACGTGTTCTGTTTTTACAAAAGTACACTTTGATCATTTAAAATCGGTATTCTGTATTACAAAATAATACTTTGGAAAACAAATCAGACATTTATTTATAAAGTATATTTTGAAATATAAGTCTATATTTTAGAAAATCAAATATTTCTTTGCAAACACTTACATTTATTTTATAAAATATATTTGAAAAATTTAAAATCAATATAATTTTTAAGCAAATTAATGTTTGAAAATTAAAATCACAATTTTGTTTACAATATAATTTTCTTATATTACAAAGTATAATTTGAAAATTTAAAATTAGCGTTCTGTTTTACAAAAATATACCTTGGAAATTTAAAATGATTATTGCGTTTTATAAAAGCATATTTAGAAAAAAATCAAATAATATTCTGTTTTTTACAAAATGATACTTTTGTAAATTTAAATCGCAGTTCTGTTTAAAAAATACTTTATTTTACAAAGAATACTTTGAAAATTTTAAATTGCTATTAACTTTTATAAAACCGTGGTTTTGAAACATTCTAAATTGATATAGCGGATTATAAAATCAAACTTTTATTTATTAAAGTATATTTTGAAATTTAAGTTCAATATTATGTTTTAGAAAATCATACTTTAACAATTAAAATCAGAATTTGAAAATTTAAATTCAGTATTTTTTTTATAATATCAATCTTGGAAAATTAAAAAATACATTTTTGATTACAGAACCTTGTATATATTTTAAGAAAGAATATTTTGAAAATTTAAAATCAATACTCTGTTTTCAAAAAATCAAATGTTGATGTTTAAAATCACACTTTTGTTTACAAAACTTTATATTTATTTTAAAAATATAATTTAGAAATTTTAAAATGAATATTCTGTTTTTATAAAATCAAACTATGAAACTTAAAATTATATTTTTCTTCATAAAATCTTACATTTGTTTTACAATCTGTGATTTCACATTTCGAAAACTTTATAGAATAAACGTATGATTTCATAAAACGGAACATTGATTTTGCATTTTCAAACTATGACTTTGTAAGAGAAAACAGCGATCTTATAAAATGCAAGAATAGTTAACACTTTTAAAGTATGAGTTTGTAAAATGAAACATCGATTTTTTATGTTCAAAGTTTGATTTTCTTAAAGAAAACACTTTTCTTGTATACTGAAAATATGACTTTGTAAAATAAAACATTGATTTTGTAAAGGAAAACATTAATCATATAAATTGAAAGAATACTTTTATAGAGGCAAACGTTGATTTGACATTTTCTAAGCTAAGGGTTTATAAAATGAAAGAATGATTTTAAAGATTGAGAATTTTTTCTTAAGTAGTTGTCCTAGTTACAGGTTATAAAATGTAAGATTGAATGAAATTTTATTATGAACAACTTAGAAACTAAAAACTGAAAACTTTTAATACAAATTTAATGCGGAATGACATTTTACTTTCTGCAAGTTCCGTAATAAACACTAAAAATTTAAATTATTATAGAATACCTTTTCTATTAAAATGCTATGAACGATATTGTGCTTTAGGCAACTTACGAATATAAACTTAGAGGTATACTAAATCTCTTAATAGAAATTTGAGAATAAAATTTTACCTTCTTCAATTGAGAAACTAGAAATCCGAAAGTAAAAATTAGAGAAAATAATTATTTATAAAAATTGGAGAATGAAATTTTAGTCTCTGGAATCTATAAAACAGAAACTGAAAAGTTATATTGTAGAGAAAACTTTTGTGTTAGAAAAGTGTTATTTTACTTTATGTAACTTACAAACTATAAACTAAAACGTTAACTTATAAAGAAAATATTTCCAACCAGATTTGAGAACGAGGTTTTACTTCCTACAACTTATGGAATGTGAATAAGTTAAATATGTAGAAATTGTTTCTGATAAAGTTGTGAAAGACATTTTACCTTTTGCAACTTATAGACTATAAATTGAAAACTTTAATTTAAAATAGTTCAAAGTAAACTAAAACTCTAGTTATTCAGAGTTGAGAATTATGTTTTACTTTGTATAACTTTTGAACTAGAAATTGTGAAGTTAAATTCAGAATAATTTAAAACTATTACAAAATGTTTTTTTATAAATTTAAGAATGAGATTTTACTTGTCATGAGTTAGCGAAAAACTAATAATATTTGAATTATGAAAAAAGTTTGTCTAAAAGTATACTAAATCTTTAATCATCTACTGAATAATATATTACTTTGTACAATTTACAGACTACAAAACAAAAACTCAAGTTATAATAAAATATTTTTGAAACAAACTACAGTTTTAAGAGAGCCCTGAATGACAGTTTTCTTTGCATAATTTTTTTAATAGAAACTGTAATGTTGAATTTTTAACTACAAAATTTTCAAGCAAAGTAAAGTTTTTATTAGAAAGTTTACAACCGGATGATACTTTGTTCGGCCTAAGAACTGAAAAACTTAGAAACAATACATTATAAAAGTAAACTATAACTTTTTTCTAACAAGTTATGAAAATGACATTTTCCTTTTATAGTAAGGGAAACTAAAAGAAATATTCCAACAAATTTGTGACAGAATTTACTTCGTTCAGTTTAACACTTGCGAATGATATATTACGTTGTTTAACTTAGATATGCAGATTTTTATTTGTTTCACTCTTTAATGTTTTGAAACTTTTCTTTTTCTAAAGAACTTTTAATCATATATTGTAGATTATAAATGTACAACTGTTATGACTTATAGATATGTAAAACACATGTTTCATTATAAACTTACATTTTATCTTCCTCATTTTCATTTAATAATGTGTGTTTTAAAAATATTTCTCCTTCTCAACTTTTGTCTTTTTTAATTTTTCATTCACCTTCATTCATTGAGGATGTGATCCAATATGAACTCGTATAATGAAAATATAACAAATAATAAGGAGCTAACTCTAATTTAACTTTTCTTTAAGCGTCTTGGAATTAAATTAATAATGTTTATGGGATTCATTCATCATGAACAACTATAATGAAAAAAGAAAAACAAATAAAGTTTAATATTTTTTCATAGAGAAAACTAATTTATAGATGATTTCGCATATACTTGCATTCATATCTTTCATTTCATTATCTTTTCCGTTTTCTTTTATCTTTTTATTTTCTGCGTTAAATTGTGTTGTCATTTCATTAGTTATTTCCATCGCTCCAGAGTGGAGATCAAATGAGTTGGCATTCACTTTAGCAAATAATATATATTTCATTATTTCCTAAAAATGAATAAGTAACTATGAATAGAAATATATTCAATTACATGTGTATATTTCATGCTTTTAAACAACAAGAAAAAACTCTTGCATATGTTTCTTCACAATAAAGAAATTAATTATATTAGAATTTCAAGTGGTATATGATTATTAAAATATGTGCACTCATAGATATATTTTACCTAAAGTAGGGATCTAATTATTTTATTTATACTTTCATATTTTTTCATGACATATTAAACTTTTCGTCTTCTTAGTGAATAGTAGTGAAAATTCTATAACTAGCTTACCAGCATTTTCCTCATTTCTTTAACGCTTAGTAAGCCTTCCTCTGGATGAAGCTTGAATACTGAATGGTACGCGATGTTGCGAGGCTTTTATGTACTGCGTGCTTTAAGGGAGCATGGGGTCAAACGGTAGCTACGCGGTCGGTGGGGCGGGAACCTAGGTGGCAGCGGCTGCACATTAAAAATATAATATAAATGAATTGATTTTCAGTTTTACTATAATAAAATTTCTGTGCGCTTTGAAATGTCTATTTCATTACAGAATGAGAAAGTCTTATATAAATTAGTTCCTATGTGGGTGAAACTGAGAAGAAAGAGTCTTATTTTTCAGAATATCACGATTGCTTTCCTTAAATTAGTTTGTAATTAATCTTATATTCTTCATAACATTAGACAAATATTATGTTCTAAAAATATGAAATATATATGAGAAATATTTTCACTGTTTCCCACCTCTACGTAACCTTGATCCTCTATAGATAAGATTATTTTTTCTTTCTTTCAAGAAGGAAATTTGAAGACGTGAGAGAGAAAACCATATTTTATGTGGTCAACATGAAAATTAGAATTTCCTAATCTTTAAAAAGACTTCCCGCTTAAGCTGGTGAAGGTAGCAGAAGGTTAAGAAAAGAATTTTCAGTTCTGTTCGTTAAATATGACACGTAAAAGTACGCAGAAATTTTTTAGTAAGAGTATAACTAAATTTTTAAACTGTAATAAACATTAATATAAATTAAGTTGGAAAGATCTTGTTCGGGCCTGAAGATGTAAATGCAGAATACAATTTTTTATTTGATTTTCCACATTTGATGCTCTACGTAGGCATAGGCATGAAAAGAAGCTCAAGGAATTTTTAAAATTGAAAGAAAGGAAATATGTTCTAGAAACTTCTATATAAAGAAAGTTTGATAAATTTCTGAAAGTCCTAAAGGACGTCAACCTACTTGAGCTTGAAAAGCTGACATAAATAAATAAAAAACTTTGAAATAATATTTTAAAGATGTAAGAAAACTAAAAATGTTCTAGAAACTTCTATATAACTAAAGTTTTAAAGGAGCTCAGCCTACTTTCTAGAAATCCGTCCTGAGCATGAATATGCGAAACAAAAGTAAAAGGAGGTCTTGAAAAGAAACTTCTAGAAACATTCACGTTTAAGAAATTACTATTATTCCACCCTGAGATAAAAACAAAAGGAGGCCAAGCTACTTTCTAGAATTCCAGCGCGAGAGAAAAATAAAATAAAATAAAATCATCAAAAGAATCTTTTTGTATGTTCATGTTCAAGAAATTTCTGGAAATTTCTGGAGCATTAAAATGTGAACATTAAAATAAAGGAGGTCAAGTTACTTGCTAGAATTCCAACGTGAGATAAAAATAAATTGAGGTTAGTTCTAAGGAAAAACGAATGTTAGAACAATTTCTGTAATTTCATCATAAGGATGGAAAATGAAAGCATATCCGTTATATGAAAAGAAGGTTAACTTACTTTCCACGAATGCTAAAGAAAGATTATGTTATAATACGAAAATGTGATAGATAAAATTAAAAGGACAGCGAATATATAAAGATGAAAGAAAAGAATGTTGCAAGAAAATAAAAATGTAAAAGTAAAGACTTAATGGTTCGTGTAAAGTTCATCATAATACACAAAAACTTTACTTCTTGTAACGGATATTCATTGAAATCAATTATCCTTTGCATCATGATAAGTAATGGGGCAATAAGATGTATTAGCGTTTAACAGGAAATAAAAATCTATAAGAGAATACATTCAGTCATAATAGAGAAACATGAAAAGATGTGAGAGAGGTTATATTAAAGTAGAATTATCATTTACAGCATGAAATAGGTCATCCCCTAAAATCGTGTAAAGTTCTTTCAGTCTTTCCTAATAGATTTGTCGGTCCAACTTAGAAAATTCTGAATTCACACTCCATTTGAATTTTTCTTCCCTAATTGATTTTTCCGACTTAGAAAATTATTCTTAATATTTAAAAGAAAATTAACAGAAGTGTTTCTTAAGATTCACAAATTTGAACTGAGAGACGAAACAATGATGAGATGAAGGGCCCTTATATAATAATAGACTGTACTCTTAAATTTAATTTAGTGTTTGAAGCATTAAAATTCAGATGCCCCTTCAAGAAACACTGCCCTTAACTTTTAAAAACGTCTAAAGTAAAATACGTTTCCATTATTTAAAGCAGCATTACCTCCACCTAGAAACAGATTTTCACTCATTAAAGAAATACCAAACGGAATCACTCCTCCTCGGGGTTTCACTGATTTTTTAAAAATTTTCTTACATACTCATGCACGAAAAGCATAAACTATAAAAAACATTATTTCAAGGGATAATGCAGAAGTTTATTTTAACGACCCTGTAGTCGTGCAAGTCATTACCTGACGATAGTTTCTTCTTTTAATTTCTTCTTCAACTTAACAAAATAAAATGTCCCCCCAACTTAAACATGTTCTCACATAGCAGTAAAATGTTTTTATTTTTCTCGCGTTTTTTTGATGGGACAAACTTTAAAACTATACATTTTAAAATTAGCATGTAGACAATATTTTCTCGAATAACCAACCCTGCCCGGTCATTAACTTTCAACTGGTACACGTGGTAAGCGGAAAGACTAGGTTTCCATTCAGTTAACTTTATATGAGATACAACTTTCATATGATTCTGTATGTAGTATTTTTTATAATTTTTAAAATTCAAATTAAGAAGTTATCAATTAATAATATTACAACGTAGAAGAATTTTTTAAAACAACGTACATTTTCTTTCACATATTATGGAAACACTTCCACTATGCAAAGGCAGAAGTAGTAATATCTATTGGCAGCCATTGTTTTAATGGAATATAATACATTTTCAAATTTTTCTTTTTTATTATTATGAATAGTAATAAATATGAGTAGCCAATTGAAACACATGTTCTACATAATAAAAGATCTGTCCCTTTAAAGAAATAAACGTTCCTCCTCAAAACAAAACACTGTTCCTCAACATTAAAATAAACCCTCAACGTAAGAATTAATTTTCATGCAAGCTTGCGTTCCATGGGAGTAGCCAATTCAAACACGTTCTACAAAGTAATAATACGAAATCATACGCATGTAAATGAAAGCCTTATTGAAAAACAACGAAAATTTTTCCCTTTATTATTTTTGTATTTATTAAGACTGTTTTTCCAGTGTGCTTTCCCTTTTATCAAGCGATGGGAAATTGAAGTGAATTTAGTCCTAATATCAACTCTATATTAGCTATATATAAATATAAAGCCAGACCTGCCGCGCAACCTGTTAAACCAGCATTATCAGTACCAATCCGGACTGCTGAAACCCAAACCCAGGCTATACCCTCATCTAGGAGGAAGTCTATCAGTACTAAATGCTGAAATTTTGCAATCTAATTTATTTTGTTTTTACATGAAATAATGGTAGCACTTAAGTATAATTGACACTAAGGTACTACCGTTGTTTCATACATCCATGAAGTCATTAGAGTCCAAATGTATAGCATTTAGAATTGATCGACTCCACCCCTGATGACGGTACCTCCTGTTACATCTGTATACTAACCAATCACTATAGATCAGCTCTTGCCATTCATAACAGTTGTCCTGCAAAACATTCACCCTTTCAAAAACACCACATCCTTGCCTATATCCAATATGCAGCCAAGGCTACCTTATATGTCGCCTTCAATGCTACCTATTCTTAACCATACGCTTACGTTCATGCAAGTGCTATAAAAGCATTATGAATCATACCGTACCAACCATCATAAAATGTATATACTTATGACTTTAGTGTTTCTATTTGTAAATATCAGATCCATACTCATGCATAAACTTCTATTTGAACACCTGGTCCTAGAAAAAGACATTCATTCATTTTTACTAGATGAAAAACACCTAAAACCAAAGAACACTTGCAAAATATAACTTTTCACCATGCTTCTTCAAGATAGTATCATACCAACAGAGCGAGCAAATGGAGGAGTCGCCATAGGATTGTACCAAAAATAGCCTACCGTCAATACACTGTAAACACACCAAATCTACCTGAATAACTAATCACTACATTATACTATAAACAGATATATGTATATATTTCGCTAAAATTTATATAAGACCTGGTGATCCCATCCCAAACTCATTCTTTACTTATATCTCAAATCAATTTAGAACATACATAATTATGGCCGATATTAACATACACAGCAGACCTGATCACGTAAAGTCAGACTTAAAAGTTTTCATAGCCTTACAAACCACAAGAACAAATTACCACATCCCTAACCCAACCAGATCATGGTCCAATAACACTCCTGATGTAGTCATAACCCTAACCAACATCAACCATATATGCACTATAGACGTACTAGATCTAATAGGAAACGATCATGCATAGGTTAAACTTATAGTACAATCTCCAAAACATACTGACTAAGCATACTTTACGCACCCACGAATCCTACAATGTTGTGATCGCGCCAACTGGAACAGCTATAGACAATACATTCAACCACAAGTTAAAACCCTGACAACAACAGAAAATGAAACCGCACTTCAACATAACCTAGACAAAGTCACCACAGCCACAAAAGTCCATGGTTTCAGACCAAGCTTACCACCAGAATACTTACTCATCATAAAAAGTTCAAGAGAACTCTATCGTGACTACCAACGCAGTCATAATCCAGAATATCTACGACTCCACAAACTGTTACAAAGAATAGTACAAAATTACCTGAGTACTTACAAACTAAGACAATGGAGTGAAACCTGCAATAATCTAGCTGACACTACACATCCCACTAAATTTTGGAAACGCTTTAATACACTTCGTGGCAAATACTCCAAACCACATTACCCTTACTGCACCACGACGAAGAACTAAATACAAACAAAAAGCGCTGATGCTTTCGCTGATTACCTACAATAATTTTTCACCCCTAAGGTTCCTCTCAATCCATTCCGACGGAATCCTGCAGACAGAGAATCTTCGCCTCATCTACAACCAAATTAAAATCACACACTCCCAGATCACCCACTGACATCTTCCATCACACCCGAGGACATCACCCATGCCAACAGCAGCAAACGAAACTCCACACCAGGCCAAAACAAGATCACCTACCGTTACCTCAAGGAATCCCCACTTATCCTCCTTCATCTACTCGCCACAATATACACCTTCACCCTCCGAACCAGCTACATTCCTTTAGATTTGAAACCTCGAAAACCTAATGGAAACCAATCATAAAAATAAATGGGTTATTCATAACTTAACCTAGCCTAACCGTGGTTACTTAACGTGTATTCGAGGACCTTGTGTTGTAAAACGCACGAGCGAGACAAACAGACGGTCACATTGGGATCGACGGCGCTTCTCAGAGTCAGAGGGTGCAGTTAGTTTGAGACAACTTTTGGACTCATTGCATAGAGACTGATCATCTTTCATCATTACAGTACTTTTATCGTGATGTACACCACATATTTCTTACCGCTTCTCGGGCCTTTAGCCTACATTTATTTTATCATGACGCATAAAGGCCAAAATCTCCAGCACTGTTTACCAGCGCAGGTACCAGGACCACCACAATATTCCATAGTAGTCAGCAGAAAACAAAAGAACATTGATTCAGCATCACGTTCACGATCGCGTTCACCACACACCAAGAGTTGAGGGCGTCAATCACGAACGTTAAAGAAGACACACACCATTAGTGAATCAGGATCAGACACCGAGTTTAGAATGGAAATAAACGACCATGAACAATTTCCGGAACATTCTCCAAAACATTTTTCCCTTTCAACCAAATTCGATAAAAATTCCAAAATCCAAAAATTATTTTTCAACAACTGAATGAGTATTTCTGTAGAGACATAATAACTCGCATTATACCTACAAGAAACGGCATGATTATCTAATCAACTGATCCGGATATTGCAAAGTAAATACGCAACCAACACAGTTTGAAATCTTCGGTAAATCATCCAACTTAGCACGTCTCACGAAGAAACGACTTAAACATCCACCTCCTCCACGGAACTAACTAACCTTATCAGTCATAATCCGCGGAGTTGAATTTACACTCATTATGCAGAAATAGAAACTGAACTAGAATATGAAGGATAATCCATCACCAACAGCTTACGAATTAAAACAAGAACAGGAGCAGATACCTACATGATACGCGTATTGATAAATAACCAAGAAACCTATTTGTAAACAGCGCATACATTTACAGAAAACGTTACCTTGTGGAACCAAGTCACTTATCACCACCACCACCGGTATAATGTTCAGCTCATCCGACTCGTAAATGTAACATTGAAGCTAAATGCGGTTTTTGGCCCTGACCGCACAATACCAAATCATGCCTAAACATGCAACAGCCACTGAAATGTAACACCTGTGGTGAGGCACACCTTACTTTTAGTTATAAATGCAAAGCTCACTCTACAGCAGAACCAACTAGAACACACCGTTCCGATACGAGTTCCTGAAACACGACCACAGACCTATTTCCAATATTTATTTCAGTCTTCTTACAGAATATCCATCCATTCCAAAGACATCACATTCTGCAACAATTAAAGTACGCAACCAGAACCACACTCCACGTAAATTTTCAAGCAAGATACTCAGGACCATATGCTATCTTTCACTCTCATGCATTGGAAATTGAAGTCTAGAACTTCAAACAAGACGCACCATTAATTCATTTTCGCAGTGGCGTTAGTATTTTTATTTCTTAATATTCGATCTCTGCCTCAACATAAACCATTATTTGAGTAGCTCCTAGGAGAAGAACACGTAGCCTTTCTGCTAAATAAAACCCACCTTATACTCAAATACCCATGTAAAATACCACGCTATAGTATACTAAGGCAAGACAGTACCATTCCAGTATTAAGAGCAAACGTAGGAGCAGCCACAGGATTCACGCCTACAATGCACATCACCAACATCAGATCAATTTGCCAAACTTATTGAAAACCATCATCACAACATCGTATTTTCAACATCAATATTTAATTATAGCTACAATTTACGTTTGCCCAGGACACAACATTCCTCTGAATTTCTTCATTTACATCAATAATCACTTCAAACAATACAGCATCATGGAAGATATAAATATACATTCAGATCATAACAACAACAAAAATTTCCGTGACTTCATAATATTACAAAGATTAGGGACAATCCATCGTCTTCCTAAACCCACGAGACCCATATCCAACACTTCACCGGATGTTGTACTCATCCCAACTCCTCTCCAGATGTACAACCGAAGTATTAGATCCATTATGCAGTAACCATGTTCCCATCACCTCATCACCTAAACGAACCCCCCCTCGAACTGTTCTACTATTCATTAAAGACGATTTGGACAAGTAAAGAGACTCTACACAACAGCATACCGATCATCTCACTCCACCTTAAACCCAGTACGTCCTATACACTACTCTCGACCAACTTACAGTCACACTCCAGCAAGCTTCAGACAAGTTCATACCAACATGTCAATTGCAACCTCATCTCCCAAAGCTCCCACCACAGTATTTACAATTAATCACCCGTTCTAGAGCATTTATCAGGGACTACCATACACAAAATCCAAAATCCCTACTCCTACACAGACAATTACAGCGCAAGTCCATAATTACATTAAGGCATACAAACTTAGGTAGTGGATCAAAACTTGTAATACATTACGAGATATCACAAACACAACCGATATTGGAAACGGTTCAATACACTTACAGGAAAATACAGTAAAACTACATATCCTCTAATACACAACCATGAAGCCCTTCACACCGACTTAGACAAAGCAAACGCCTTCGCAGACTACTTACAAGAAACCTTCACCCCAAAACTTACATTCAATCCATTTCAACGTCATCCACAGACACACTCAGCCTTAACTCTCCCCATCTTCAACCTAATAACGCACATCCTTTTCCCGACCACCCACGAACTGCAGCAATCACCACTCAAGATATAATCCTGACTATTGCACTTAAACGAAATTTCGCTCAAGCATAGATCTAATAACATAGCGTCATATCAAAGAAGCTTCAATCCAATTATTCCACCTCCTAGCCAAGATTTTCACATTTATACTCCGCACCGGATACGTACCTTTACCATGAAAGACATCCAAAACCTTAAGACTCCTCGCTACTCCCGCCCCCACCCTTTAAAACATTTTTCAAAATATTTCAAAATCTAATAGCATTATAACAATTTTAAGAAGATACATCTCGAGTACTTTCAAATTACTTTGAAACACAATGGACAGCGATCTCGAGATCTTGTCCATTGATTAGTGGCACGTTGTTAATTAAATAATAACATCATAATCTTTGACAACGAATCACTCATCAATGGACTAGATCTCGAGATCGCTGTTCATTGTGTTTCAAAGTAATTTGAAAGTACTAGAGATATATCTTCTTAAAATTTTGATAATGCAATTAGATTTTGAAATATTTTGAAAAATGTTAAAAAGGTGGGAGCGGGAGTAGCGAGGAGCCTTAATATTCCCGAAACAAAACAAACCACGTAATACTGTGTCATCGTACCGCCCTATACAATTAACTCCTTCAGTAAGACATTAGAAACATTAGTTGTGACCCAACTATATACACATCTAGAACAACACTACCTTCTACCTTTACACCAAGCCGGATTCTGACCAACTTCTTCGCCTCAGTAACCTCATCACAAATCATTATAATACTTGCTTTCCTTCCTGCTTAGTCCTCTGTGATTTAGAAAAAGCTTTCGACCGAGTATGGCACCGAGCCCTAACCAACAAACTTCGCTCTTTCTTCTCCCGATCACCTATATCAAATTTATCTTTAGCTTCATCTCAAACATACTAGTCTATATTTGCATCAACTCCCCCAACTTTCATCCCATCTTTCTACATTGTGGATTTCCTAAAGATTCCTCTCTCTCACCCCTCCTATATCTTCTATTCATTACCGATCTCCCGCCTCTTCCCCTAAACATCCAAATTTTCCAATACGCTGATTACTCAGCTTTCCCCGCCCTAAGTAAATCCACACAACATATAAACTGTGTCATGAATGAAGCAATCAGTATTTTCACATCCTGGTGCAGTAAGTGGGGACTCACCATGAACTCTACTAAAACCCAAGCCAAAGTTTTCATCCCTCCTAGAAAAAATTCCCGTATACGCCGAAAATCCTACAAAATTGAACATTTCTGTCCATAATACTCCCATTCAATCATCAAACCAAGTTGCATACTTAGGTCTTATAATAGATCATCATCTTACCTGGCGCCCTGACCTGAACAAAATCATAAGCAAAACATCCAATAGACTGAACCTACTAAAACGCTTCACAGGTACCACATGGGGACTGAAACCTTCTACAGTAATCAATACATATAATGCATTCTTAAGGCCCGTACACACATACGGTTTCACTGCGTGGATCGCCACAAACTAAAAACCTAGCACAAACGTCCTAGTACGACTCACACTAAAAATTGCATACCGCGTCAAACTTCGTAGCCCCACCCGAGACTTTTATGAACGTATTGGTTTGCCACAGCTACTACAACACCTTGAATCACTTCGCCTTAAATTTATACCTCAGTGCTTCGAAAACAATAACCGCATTCTATATGACACCATACACTCTCATGAACAATACACACTCCGGACCACCCTCGTACACTCCATGGTCTCTCTACTATTCACACTATATCAGTTCACACTTCCATCAGTCCACCCAGATTATGCATATCTAACATCTTTCTACGAGCTTAACATACCTCATTAACTAGCACCATCATATCGTCCACAGTAATCATCAATGTTCTGACAGGGCCTCACCTGTCTTCATATACTTGAAAATAGCCCCTGAACAAGAATCATCCACACTCGTTATAAATGAATGAATTGTACTTCCTGCTCATGCCTCATATTAAAGATCAAATGTTTACCAAAAGTATGATTAGGACCATAAGCCATAATGTCCCAAATCAAAATTGAATTGAATTTTAAGGCCTTTAGGCAACTTTGATTCAGGCCGGATGGATGATGATGGGATGATTGGTGGAATGAAGAAAGTAGGGGGAAATTGGAGAACCCCGAGAAAACTCACGCGCCAGGTGCTTGTCCACCACGAAGACCACATAGCATGATCAAGGAACTTATTTAAATATGATTGAAAATAAAACTAAAGTATAATATATGAAATGAAAATCCCTTAGCCCATCTGCCAATACCCAAACACCAACACAATGCTTACTGGATTCTCCGAATAGAAGCTGTAGCTATCTCCCAGGTGGCTAGTCTGGGGAATTATATATATATTTAAAAACTTTGCTAAAGCTTTGGCCAGTCCGTCCGGCCTTTACACTGGACCGATTTTGATCAATCTTTTTTTTTAAACATCCGGCTTAACACATAGATGAGCCATCAATAAACCACATTCCTTTCTGTCAAGCTTGAACTGAGAAGAAGTGTTTGAGTGTTCTCCCCTACATATTTCTTCTGGGGGAATATTTATTATATTTCTCACAAATGTTTGTCCAGTCCGTGCGGCCGTTCTACTGGACCGATTTTGCTCATTCTTTTTTTAAACTTGCGAGCTTATACGTAGATAAATCATCAGTAAATCGCATTCCTTCCTGTCAAGTCTCAACTAATGAAGAAGTGTTTGAGTGTTATTTTTGTCCAGTCCGTCCGGCCGTTCTACTGGACCGATTTTGATCAATCTTGTTTCAAAATATCCGGCTTAACACGCAGATGAGCCAACAATAAGCCGGATTCCTCTCTGTCAAGCTTGAACTGAGGGAGAAGTGTTTGAGTGTTTTTCCCTATGTATTCCTCTCATAAGCTTTGTCCAGTTCGTCCGTTCGTTCTACTGGATCATTCTTTTTTTTAATATCCAGTTTAACACGTAAATTAAGAATCAAGAAGCCGCATAGCTCTCCGTCAAGTCTGGACTGAAGGAGAAGTGTTTGAGTGTTCTCCCTTTGTACATTCCATCCGGTCGTTCTACTGGACCGAGTTTGATCATTCATTTTTTTTAAATGTCCCGCTTAGCATGTAAATGAGGCATCACGAAACCGCATTCTTCTCCGTCAAGTCTCAACTGAAGGAGAAGTGTTTGAGTGTTCTCCCATATGCATTCCTTATGGGAAATATTGATCATATTTTTCACAAGCTTTGTCCAGTCCGTCCGGCCGTTCTACTGGATCGATTTTGATCATTCTTTTTAAAATATCCGGATTAACACGTAGATGAGCCATTAATAAATTGCATTCCTCTCCTTCAAGTCTCAACTGAAGAAGAAGTGTTAATCCAGAATGGCCGCTCAAAAAGGCGTTTTCGAAACCACTGAAACTAGAGAAAGGGAATTTGGTATAAAGGTGTACCATCACGAGTGGGTCACGATAATATAAGAAAACGTTAAAGCGTCGCCCATCTTAATCCAAAATGGCCGCCGAAAAAGTAATTTTCCAAACCACTGAAACTAGAGAAACGAAATTTGGTATGAAGGTGTACGAGTAGACTACAATAAATGTATCAAAAACTCCTCTATGGGTCGCAGGCTCCGGGGGGTTATGGGGGCAGATCTTTATCATGGATTGCTCAGTCCCTCGGAGAGTCTGGTTACGATAAGGAAGGCGCAGCTCCCAAAACTTCTGTAATTAGGGGCGCAACTCGCCACGGGGAATCGAGTATTGGTGAAACCCCAATGACTGTTGCCAACATATTTTATTCACCCCACACCACTGGGCGGGCAATAAATTTTTAAATTTAAATGTGGATTGTTGTAAATAAAAATATGTAGGTTCAATGTTTTAAATCATTATAGTAGTATTTGGCAGGAGTATTATTAGTAGTAGTATAGTAGTAGTAGTTGTTGTTGTTGTTGTTGTAGTGGTAATAGTAGTAGTAGTTGTTGTTGTTGTAGGAATAGGAGTATTAGTAGTAGCAGTAGTAGTAGTGGTGGTGGTGGTGGTTGTGGTTGTAACAGATACAGCATATTTGCTCGATGGAGGCCCAGACACCCAGAGATTATGGTTACGATAAAGGAGGCCAGCCCCCAAAACTTACCAAGTTAAGCAGTAGCCCACCACGTGTATGCGAGTATTGGTAACTGTCGCAAAAACTGTTGCCAACATATTTTATTCACTCCGCACCAACGGGCTGGTACTTTAGCTTTAGGATTGCAGTATTTTTTCCTTTGAAAGCTCACTAAATCTATTTTCATATGTAAAAAAAAATGGGATGGGCTATCAAAGCACTAGGGAGAAAAGTGAAATATTATAAATGTGCCTGTAAAAAGTAAAATGAAATCTTACACTGCTATCTTCATTTTTGAATTTGAAATTTATGTACAGCCTTTAGGCATCTAAGGCTCAGGCCGGGATACGGGAGAGGAAAGGGTGTTGGAAGATGTAGGGTAGGGGCTATAATGACGGTGCCATCCCGTGCCTGCCGTGATTGAAGAGAATCCTGGAACGGTTCTGTGCTTAAATGATGGAAGGTGTTTCATCGAGTGTTGGAAAATTAAAATGTATTATAAAGATTTATTAAGATAACCGAACGGCCCACTTGCTATGATTTTCGGGATAATTTTCAAAAAATCCAATAATGCCGGATTTTCGGAAACATATTCAGAAACACAAAATTTTCATTAAAAAAATATATTCATAAATGTCGGATTTTGAGGAACATTTTCAAAAACTCAAAAGATTTGAAAAATCCAAAAATCGTCGGAAAATGTTTGAAAACATTAAAATATATTTAAAATAGTTTCGAAAAACCTTTATCCAGTCGCCCATCGGCTTTCACTGGACCGATCTGAGTGATTTTCCTTTTCTAAAATGTTCCTAATTATGCCTAGATATGTAATGAAGCATTTGCATTCTTCTCCTCTTCATCAGCTTTGAATAAAACAGAATCTAATTTACCTCCTTATGTATTTCTTATGAGAATCTTTTCTACAGAAGCTTGGTCCAGTCGCCCAGCCGTTTCTACTGAACCGATTTTGATGAATGTTTATTTTTTAATTTTCGCATTTACACAGAAATATGTTATCAAGAGCCCGAGACCTTGGCTTGTCATTCGCGAGGTCTTGGGTAGAGTTTCAGCGGCCGAGTATTCTGACTGAGGTTTCTCTAGGGATTTTCCTGTCACACCAGGCTAATTCCGGAATGGTACTTTCAAATTAGTCCCTGGCCGACACCTTCCCGCTTCCCTTCCCCTCCCCAAACCGGCTTTAGGCTTAGATTCTTTAAGGTCATAAATAAAATTAAAAAAACTTAGGTATGTTACGAACCATTCGTATCCCTCTCCTTCTAGATGTTTTTGCGGAGCCGCGCACAAAATAGTTCGATACCGAATCTTGCAAAATTATTTTCTGACCGTTTTCAACGAAGATCAAGTTTTCTTTGCTTATCAATATTTAAAATAGTTTCAAAATCTTTTCTCCAGTCGCTCAGACGTTAGTAGGTAAAAAAGTGGGAGCTAACCGAGAAGAACTTTCATTAATTAATTTTTTATATAAAAGATTGGCATCCGTCAATGTATTCTAGGAAGTCATATTCTATTGGTTTGCCAGTCTGTATCTTCTCAGATATTAATATCATCACTAACACTTACGGAAAGGATATTACATTGTCTGAGCTATTTCGAGGTTCTCTGGGTCAGTAGTTTAACATGCTAAATTCAAAAGTTTTGATCGGCCTCCTGAAGGATCAAGATCCCACTTCAGGGTAAATTCTTTAGTTACTGAAGAAGAAACTGAAATTCTACAATACCCGCTGAACTTTTGGATAGTTTAGACACGAGCGGCTTATCACCATATATTCTAGAACTGAAAGAAGGAGGATCTATGGCGATGATTTCGAGGAACTTAACGAAGAACAAGGCTTACATAATGGCATAAGATTAATTCTTCACAAAACATGTGATAACTTCTTAGATCTACAAATTACAACTGAGGTTAATGTTGACTAAAGAGTACTTCTTACTCGCTTTCATTTATCGTCATCTGACTACTTTTCCATTTTCTTCCAAAACAATACATTTTATAATTCAATTTGCATTCTGTATGGCAATAAATAAGACCCCAGAGTTAGCCCTTACCCTCAATATTGTAAGCATATATTTGCCTGAAACTCTTTTCAGTCATTGCCTGTTGTATGTAACACTATCGTGTGCTAGATCTTTTGAGAATGTAAAAATTCAACTAAAACCAATAGACCGACGCACTGCTAACGTTGCATGGAAAAAAGTTTTGTAAATTTAAAGAATATTTTATATTTTTTGCTCTATAATAATTACTGATTTATGATATTATTTTCTCTTCTGTCTTTGTCCTTTATTTTACAACATTCTTCTCTCCTAATACTTCATTACCTCTCTTTTTATCTATCCAATTCCCTTATTTTAAAATGCTGCGGAGCAGCACGGGTACACTTTAATCCTTAAATCCTTAAAAGAGACCTTTATCATACCATGTCTTAAGTCTTACCTGTCTTTAAAAATGTGGGTTATTGTAAATAAAGGCTCTTCGACCAACTCCCTTCATCCTAACATCCTAATATCTCTCCAAATCCCTTCCATATGTCAAGGGCGTAACCCTTGGGTTACAAAAAAAGGATTATTTGCGCTTTTCGATTGAGATTTTCTTTGCGGTTAGCTGTCATTCTTTACTATATGTTAGACGGCAAACCCATTTTTGTTAAAAAAAAAGATATCCTCCTTCTTTATCTGTACTCTTTAATTGCATATGTCGAATCAAACGTTAGTAATTTCGAAAACAGTTGCGTATGGAGACAAATTCACAAAATAAACTTTTATCGATAGTGGACATTTTGATATAATAAAAATACTTGTAAATTTTACATGTTTCTCGCAAGGTTAACTTTCCATATTAGATTTATTAATTTTGACATAATTTACTATTCACAGTATAAGATAATTTTATGCAAAATTTACTATCCGTAGTTTTATCGTATCATATGCAAAATTTTCCATTATTAATTAATTTGTTCAGTTGTTTGGTTCGGTCCAATAAATAATATAACATTGATTTTAAGTAAAAGAGCGAAAACATAAAACCAAAAAGACGAATTGAATTTGAAAATCTTATTTCGCTGCACATAAAGAAAGAATAAAAGTACATAACTTAATTGACAAACAAGGAAACTTTTCGAATTTATAAAACAAAGAAAAGAAGATAAAAGCTTGTAAAAGTATATGTAGAGACAATTGCTAAATTTAGGGCTTCCGTTAAATTTCATGATACTGGACAAATGTTACTCCGAATTGTACCTAGGTTACGTACATTTTTATTTTCCCTTCTATGTTTGTTTTAAAACAAAAAAAAGTATATTGTAAATCTCGCTGAAGTGTTACATAATGAAATGTACAAACGCTTAGAAAACGCACATAATATTAACCTATGGTGAATGTGCGAAAAATGTAGTTCAAACCTCTATTCAATACGCTGAAAAATATCCTGACAGACGTCAACTTTCTCAACAAATTTTTGTTCACATTTACGAGCAGTTTAGAGAAACTGTTAGTTTTATGGCTCGAACATATGTTCGCTCTAAACCTATAACTGGAGAAGCAGGAGGTGTCAATGTGCTAACATATCCTATAATGACTACAGTTTGTGAACTGTAATTGCAGTCACTGATCTTAACTTTGATATTTGCAATGAGCTTGACTTGCATGTTGGAATTGTAAATAAAGGTTTAAATGAGCTTAAGAGTCTTTGATGATGGGTTATACGGGTTTGGTCTAACTCACTTTGAACCACACCATTAAATATTCTTAATGAACTTGAATGTGTAAAAGTTGAACTGAAAGTAAGTACTCCAACTATCTTAACTAAAGGGAGTCCAATCAGTGCTGTAAGATAATGTATTGCTGAATTTGCGTTAATATCGCCTCTATTGCTTTGATTTTAATCTCCAATGTTACTGCATGTATTAGGTCCAGGAACATGATATTCATGCTCATCCTTCTTCTTCTTCTCCTTATTATTATTATTATTATTATTATTATTATTATTATTATTATTATTACAAAGTTGTCCCCTATAGATGTATTTTTGATATCGTTTGATTTGACAATATTTTCCAAGCTCTATTTGTAATACTAGTCAATTAATTTAGCTAGTAATTTTAGGTATGACACCCAGTATACAGAAGTTAACTCAACTACTACTTCATGTAGCAACAATTTCTATCCTAATTTATGCACCTGTGGAATCGTAGCACCACACACCTTTCCACACCTTCGTCAAGAAACGACGCAGTCAGGTTACCCCAATCGTTACTCTACTCCATTTCCCAGTTGGACAACACCCATCCTTGAATTCCTTGCATCCTCATAGAGTCGTCTGAAATAATGTTACCACCCTTCACGAAATACAATCGACAGTGAAACTTGGTACAAAGATATGTGTGACGAAGAGTGGGAAAAGATGGCTCAATTGTGACTTGTA
>JAGDQP010007410.1:7827-18207 GCA_022664845.1 Lepisma saccharinum | reverse complement strand
ACATAACCAGCTCATAGAAGAACTCAACAAGTAACTGGGTATCTGAACTGAACTTGATTTTCTTGTATAATATTCACAAAATAGTTCACAGTGATGTACCAACAGAATTGTGAGAGGTTATTTGTCTTCTAGCCTCCAGGTTTGTTTGATGTCTAAGAGAGTGATCTTAAAGTAATGCAAAATTAGTTTGTAATTCCGCCTCTACAAGAAATTATCGTTAATCCTCCACTGATATAAGAGAGAGTATATGCAGCTCTAAGCTGTTCGAAGACCACAAACGCAAATGTTCAAGTTTTTACTAAAATTTTATGTTATATGAACAAAGTTACATGAAAAGCTTATTTTAAAATGCATAAATTTGTCAAATAACAAAGATCTTGCTTATTTTCACAAAAAACACATAGAAATGTATGGATAGTTAATAGTCAACTTGCTTTGTTTTCTTTATTATTAGTGTTATGATGATTGCATAACCATCAGGATGATATAACTACTACTGCCACCAAGGTAGTACAGCTATAACATGATGTTCAATAATTTGTGATGTTTTTCAGTATTATAGAGCATTTATATTATTTCTTCATTGTTTTTGCAAAGGCTGTTGTCTTCTTTGTTTCCATGCAATACATAATCGTTACGATTTCGTTCTATAGCATACATGATTGCCGAATTTCTGTTCAAGAAAATCGGGACAGGCTTTGTAACTGGGATCTGAGGGTATCAGTACATAGGCGGTCCGTGGGTACTTCCACGAAGAAAATACAATTTAAACTTTAATATTAGTTCTTAGGGCCATCCTGGACTTTTTCTGAAGTTACAATTTAATACTGATTTAGCTAAAAAAAAAAAATACTTTTCTTATTAATTAACTACGGGTTATCCCATAAGTAATTGCATGTATGTGCAATGACTGCTGCAATGACGCCATCTGACGAGCGAGTAGAGAAGTATACGACACGTGTGTAGAAGGACAACGCTCTACTCCACGTTTTGAAAGTGTGGCTTGTGTTTGATCATGGCAGTGTCGGAGGACCACATAAGCATGTAATGATGTATGAATTTCACCAGGGACATCTAACCAGTGTAGCAGAAAGAAACATCAATATCGTATATGGTCAGGGTGCTGTGGATATCCGAAAGTGGCCAGAGATGGTTCCAGAGCTTTCGGTCTAGGGATACCAGCCTCACCGATAAGCCATGAGAAGGAAGACCTGTGCAGCTGGACAACGATGCCCAGCGAGCAGCGGTGGAGGCAAATTGATTGCAAACTGTTGAGCTGGCCAGTGAACTCCATGTCACCCATTCGACCATTCATCGTCATCTGCAGAACCTTAGGTGTGTGTCGAAACTCGGAAACGCCTCGACAGAAGCAGCAGCGAGTTGACATCTGCAGTTCCCTACTCACCCGTCATAGATGTGAGCCATTTCTGGACAGAATGGTGACAGGAGATTGAAAGTGGGTTCTCTACCATAACATTACACCTAAACGGCAGTGGATACCTAAAGGAACGCCGCATGGACTGGGCCAAAACAGAATCCACACCCCCTGCAAAGTGATGTTGAGTGTTTTGTGGGATATCCGTATGGTAATCCATTTTTAGCTCTTCCCACGTAACCATACCATCAATGCAGATGTCTACTGCCAGCAACTTGAACGCCTACGGATGCGTTGTTGGAGGAACGTTCTACTCTGGTTAATCACAAGGGTGTGCTCATCCACGTGGATAACGCGCGCCCACACACGTTAAGAAGGATCTCGCCCATCTGGCGTTTTCACTACATCTTGCCCCAACAGACTACTGTCTTTTTGTAGCCTGCGAAACTACCTTTCCGGGAAAGGATTACAAAATGAGGATGACGTGTGACGAACCAGTTCTTTACCTCCAAAACTGGGGACTTCTTTGAGCAGTGGATTCAACAATGGGTTGGCAAGTGCAGAGTGTTGTAAAGTTCGATGGAGACTATTTTCCTGACAACGATAGTGTTTCAGGGAATTTATCGTTCTCTCACGGTGCAAAAATACGACATTACTTATGGGATGAGCTGATAGTTCCGTTAGGTGCCAGTGTATTATGCCTTCGACACCCCATTACACACTTAATATAATCTTCTTGCAACGAAATTCTGGTTTGGACGTCGATGAAGGCGGTTCAAAAGCTTGACACACAGTCCTTTCACGCTTTACTTGCCGGTACAGAACCCACTTCCCATCACCTGTGATAATGCCATTTTTATACCGGGAAAGGAAGGAAAGGAAACACAGGTCACGAGGAGCCCCTATTATTACATTGCACTTAGATGATGTGCAACTCAACAATCGAAATTTCTGGGGAAACCCAGCAATTCGAACGCTCTTTCAACTATTGTTCTGCGTACCCGGAAGGTTTCGCTAAGTCCTCTACGATTGAACTGGGTCTTTCCTTATGACTTGGTGGAGATCCTCTTGGGGAAACATTGATGAAAGTGCAGATAATTTTTAATTTTCAAGAACGACTCTCTAACTTCACACTATTTTTTTTAATTTAACTGTTTTTATCAATAAAAACATTTTTCCAGGAAAAAAGCTCTCGCTGTTAATAATTTATTTATCCCATGTCGGTACACCTAATATTATCGTAGATTTCTCTTTCCCCTACTTCACATTGTCAAAAAATATGTACGTTACTTTATTCATCACGGCAAAAGAAAATTCTACACTTTCTACCTTTAAAGCTATTACTCTTGTTTGGTTGACATTTACGCATATCCTTGGACCTACACGACATGTGTTTTGTTGCAAACTGATAGATCCTTACACCTTCCAAATGGTTTGCTATTTGATGTTCCTAGTGAGAGATGAAGGTACGCAGTTCTGCAGCGCAATGTTCATCTTCTCACCATATTATGCACCATAAATTCCATCATCAAATTTATAATCATTAACTTTAATTACTACCGTGAATGACGCTACTAGAATTTCTTGGAGTGTCCTACAGATTTGCTACCGAAATATTAACAGACAACCAAGCATGTAATTCAGCTTAATAGAAGGACAGAGACAGGATATATCTTGCACAGATTTTATGAAAAGTAGGAAAGCCTAAATACTTATGATTATTTTCTCCCGAATTTAGTACTATAAAGACTTTTGAAAAGCTTTTGATGGCAGAGGTGGCATGGAAGTAAAAAAAGATTTCGCTAACATTTTCTGCTTCCTTCAATCTCTTTTCTCTTCGTTCTCCCATTTTTTTCTGCTGTCTCTCGTTCCTTTCGGTTTCATTATTCCTGTCCTTTTAACATCAACTTGAAACCATGGCAGCAAAGTTTGTGAAAGCAGAATAAAATCAAAGACAGACCAGAGAGAAGGAGGTTCTCTTCCCTTTTAACCTCTTGCATGCATTAGTTGCTCAAGTTCAAGAGAGTTTTCGCCAGGCAAAAGGAACACAAGAAGGAGCAAAGAGCATAAAAGAAGATTGTCCTTCTCTTCCTCTGCTTGTTCCTCCCGTTTTTAAAACTCTAGTTCCACGTAGAAAAATGTAACTAAAGGTTGGGAAAAGATTCCTTACCAGCGAGAGAGACTTTCAAGTGTCTGAGTTTCATAATTTTAAAAACGTCTATACAGAGCTTTTAAAACTTTGTCAACTTCTCTCTATAACAGACAAAACTTCTCACATACACCAGTCTCGTTGCCGTTTTCCTTTAAGTTTCAAAAGATCAAACATAGTAATGAAAGAATAAAGCGGAAGCAATATATCTTTTCTATCTTATTATAGTCAGTTACCAATATTAAATTTCTTTCTTTCTTAGGTCTCATAAGATTGTCTTTCATTACAATATTTTTTCCTGAAAAAATGACACTGGAAACTTAATATGACAAACATAATTACAATATTGTTTTCCAGACAATTTAGTCCTAATCAATTGTAGATTAGTTATATTTGGATTATTATGCTAGCAATGTCAATATACAGCGTATGCGATGCTAGAGTCTAGAGTAGTAACCTATTTAGATCAGGTCTCTAAATACATTAAGTTATATTCTGTCTCAACAGGTACGGTGTATGAATATTGCTGATGACATAGAAAATAAAAGGCAAACAAAGAGAATTGTGGCATAACGAGATATAGGACAAAGACAGTCGAATGTGGTCTTGCATAAAATCTTTACAGTACAACTTTCAGTCGAAAATAGGAACAAGAACTGAAGGTTACTGAAGTAAGTAAAACTGAAATTCTAATAAAATAGGGTTATTAATGATTATTGTTTCGATAATAACGGTGCGATAACTCAAGAGGTCCAGAATCTGCTTTTATGATTCAGAAAGAAGCCATTAGATGTACCAATAATTTTAACGCATATAATCATGTCCGGAAAAAAATTAGCATATTGAACATTTTTACAATACCTATATATTGGGCTGGTGAAAATGAAATGTCCGCCTCAGGTGCTTCATCTCCAAAGGTCGAAATAGAAAATTACATTACCTGGCTAATCAAAGTAGTCGCCGTCTACAGTACATACTGTTGTCATTGCTCAGCCAGCGATTCGGTGCCGTGGCGAAAGAAGTCTGGAGTCTGCAATGCGATCAACTGCATGTTAAACCGCCCGATCTTAAGGGAAAGTCTTCCCTGCAAAGAAGTGATCAAGATGCCGGAAGAGGTGGTATTCAGTGGGAGAGAGATCGGGGAATACGGCGGGTAAGGAATCGTTTCATTCTTCAACACATGGAGAGCTTGTACCATTCTTTCCGTGATGTATGGACAAGCATTATCATGCAACAGTACTACGCCATATCTGATGACTATTGATGGATGCTTGTGGTAAAGTTTGCGGTGCATTTCATGGAGTTCAGCACTGTAACTATATGTAGTGATGGTTTCACCTCACCTGAGAAAGACAAGATGCATCACTCCCAACATTGACAACCTTACCAGCAACAACACCTTCCGTGGGTGGAGAGATGGTTTAGAACACTGCGCTGGACGTTGCTCACGATCCAACCATTGTCCTGACCGTTTACGAGTGTCATAGCAGATCCATTTTTTTAAAGTGACAATCCGATGCAGGAAACCTTCCCGCTTACTCCTTACACTCAGAAAAGTGCACACCTCCAAACGGCGATTCTTGTTGACCGGTGTCAATTCATGTGGAACTCATGAGTCTAAGTTTTTTCACCGTACCGATTGCACGGAGCCTCCGACTGACAGTGGTATGGTATATGCCTAACTCTTCTGCAATGGCACAAACACTTTTCTGAGGGTCCGCTTCGACGGTGTTCCTGGACAGTTCGCCCGAACATGATGTTGGTCGGTGCACATGCGCTCATCTTGCAATGTTGAGTCACCAAAACCAAATTTGACAAACCAATGGCAAAAAAATGCACGGTTAATGTTTTTTTTTTTTTTTTTTTTTTTGCGGCTTGCTGTGCACAATGCCCCAGTTTGAATTGATAAAGAAAAATGGCTCGCAAGTTTGTGTTCTCCATGGTGCACTTTCATACGACCCTGTTCCACAACATACTTCCTTCTGACTGACTAGGTACCCCAGCCTGTTTTCTGGACGTATGCAGAGTTGTGACGTTAGACTCGTGACATCAGTTGATCCCTGTGTTTTACTGAGGTGCATTTCCCATCAAGACTCAAAGCAGTCATTTCATTCGCACCAATCCAATATTTGGTTGCTTAATGCACAGCAAACAAAACTATTTAAAGTGTACCAAAAATCTGATATTCAGACTCATGATACTATAAATAGTTATGTTAGATGTAAGGGGGGCAAAATTACCTCAAATATAACATAGCCGCATATATGAAGGTAAATTACACAAGGACCATACAACGCTTCGATTTATCACGAAGAACGTTAGTAATATCAAAATTGGGACAACATTGTTTTAGTACCTTTTATTTTTCAAAACTATCGTAGACAAACCAGACAAAGATTTTGGTTGTAGTTCTTCAATAGCACATAATATATCAATAAAAGTTACAGTAGCTCGCAGTTTAACATATATATAATGCATAATGATGTCAGTAGTGAGAACTACACTGACACACTCACGAGATAATGATTTCAAGTTTTTTTTTTTTTTCAAATGACTGCACTTTCTGCATTGGATACAATAGAATCATTCATTAAAATTCTAACAGAGTCTATAAAAATCCGAGTAAATTTTCTACAATCATCTCCAGAAATGCATATTATTGTTTGTTAGAATATCCCCAGCTTTACTTATTTAACATTATATATTTCGTTGAAGGAATATTTCCCTTTGCATTAATCCTCAAAATATAAATAGCTAAAAGCTAGAAATAATACTGAACTGGATATTTAGGGTTCATAGTTCTTGTGGCAGGAATATTGTCTTCCATACACTTCTTGATTGCTTCAACAAAGTTCATGACGTCTCCTTTCAAATTCATCTTAAGAAGAATATTAGTCCAGTCAAGAACTTGTTTATATCAATCTAAGTAAAATTATTTTGATATTGAAATGAATGTTGCTTATTCCTTCATTTGTATCGATATATCTATAGATTGATAGATATATGACCGCCCTACTGCTAGTGGTTACCGTAGCTGACTGCTGAACGTGGAGTCCCGGGTTCGATTCCCGGTTCTACCTAGGGGTATTTTCCAAGGCGAGATAGTCTGGAACGGTGTCCACCCAACACGTCTGGTCAGTATGCGAGCAGAAGACCAACTCTTCCCTCTAGGAGAGGTTAACCCAATAGTGGATGGCTGTGAATTATTATACATATCCGGAGGAAGCACGTACAGCAGAACTCCCAAATTCTACACTAAAATATTCTGACAAGGCTTATATAGTGTAATTTGAAGATGTTGCTAGATAACTGACCCCGATACGCTGTACTACAGGGTGTCCATGAAATAATGAATGGCACAAACTTCATGAGGTGGTTATGCACATCAGAAAATTAAAAAAGTTTCTTTGAAGACATTCTAAAATGTTCATATTTTCGAAGATACAGGCACTCAAAGTCACTGCGTTATCGTCACAAATGACATAATGTCTCCACATATCATGAAGTAAACGGTGTTGGCTTTGCAAATGACACTCCAAGTTGTACCTGATTCATTTATTATCAGTAATACTTTCGCTTTAGGGACTGTCACATAAACAGGTTTTGCAAACAGAATTTCATTGTCAAATACTTAAATAGTTTAATATGGCAATCATAGAAACCCGATCTAAGCTGCATTCGCCAATCATAAACTTAACTTAAATAGATGTATTCTCGAACCTGATAGAAGATCAAATCTAATTTACTGTATGTTCTCTCCACCCTTGCTAATAAGTAATCTTCAGAACATTATAAATGTCCTAAAGACGTAAACATCCCTGTTTAGTAATATAAGGCTTTTCAGTAACTCACAGTTACCATACCGCATACAATAAGCAAACTTTTCACTATATTATCGATTAAGGGTCAGTTCTACAATCGACTGCTAAGCTTCTAGTCAGCGCTCAAGTTGAGGCCAACTCTCATTTTGCTTACTCTCATTGGCCAAAATCAGACTTTGCCTCAACTTAGCGCTGACTAGAAGTTTTGAGGTCGATTGTGGAACTGACCCTAAAGCTTTAATCTTTAAAAAAGTCCTATGAATAATAAGAACCAACATAGCACTAAATGTAATGGGAAAATATGCAAATATAATACTGGAAAATTAAATATGAAGAGTTCCTTTTATAATTCTAAATGTCAGAGGTTTCTGTTTTTCAGTTGTCGTATTGAATGTTGCATTTTGAGTAAGAGAGAAACATGCAAAATTGACAAAACTTGTACTATAAATGCATTATTAACACATGCATATTTTTCTTTTAAAAAATATAACAATCTCCTTATTCTAGAGTTTCCAAATCAAGTATCTGAGACGAGTATTTATAATCATAAACAAAATAAGACAAATTAAGTATAGCAATCTAATAAATATTTTTATACTGATTCTAGTTTGTTTGAAGTTTTAGTTAGGCCTTTCCAAACCATTGTGCAATATTCCAATTTTGTTCACACTACAATTGTATACTTTAATGCAAATGTTCTTATTCATATGCTCATTACATTTTTTTAAAGGAATCATATCAGTTTTCTGGCTTCTCCTGTCATGCTATCAATATAGTTATTAAATCTATGATTTGCGTCAAATAGTATACTCAAGATTTCAATTGAGTTTGCTTTCTCTATGCTTTTACATTATTAATAATATATTCACTAACATAATATTATAGCATAGCTTAAGAAAATCATGTTCGATACATTTATACACATTATATTGCCTGAACAAGCATACACTAACCCATTGAGATCTTTTTATTGAAGTTTACTGTCATTAATGTTATTAATTTCTCCATACGCTCGTAATTAATCATTTGCGTATAATAATAAAATGATCTTTATAATACCACATACGTCGCACATATAAATAATAATAATAACCTAGTTGTGTCTAAGGTGAGTTAATTTTGCTCTAATTTGTTTGAGAAGTCCCCATTACGCTAAAAGAATTTTGTATGTGTGTGTGTGTGTGACATACATACTAGCATTACGAACTGTTAAACGAGATACGAATAATGAAAGAGCAAACGTCGTTACTCTCCATCCTATCTCCGCAGCGGGCTCCATTTGGTATTCCTCTGTGACCGCGCTATTGCGGGATGATAGTGGATCGAGATGGCATCTAAATTCCCATCGCCTGCGCTAGAGGTCTCCCTTGAGATATAAAGGTTTATGGTCTGAAGTGACCGTGCAAAGCAGATCTCATGTTCCGCTCCAACTTCAACTCCTCCAAAGCGACAGGGACATTTTTATTTCTATTTTTACGGTTGCTACTCCGGAATAACAGAAAAGAAGCATCACTTTGTGGAAATGTGCAATACGTGCTACTGTGTCCATTTCAACCCAATATCAGCTCCTTTAAATTAACTGCTTAATTTGCAGTATATTCTAAACTTAAAAAATCGGTATAATCCACAAAGAGCACGTATCATTGAACAAAGAAGTTCTAGTTTCATTCTTTCACCATAAGAGAATAATCTCTTGTGCATTGTTATGTACAGAACTTTTCCCCTTGTTCGTATTCGTGCTAATGACATGAAATGTTTGTAGAAATTTTGTAATATAATGATTATAGCAGAAATATACTGTAGTACTGAATAGCTACCGAGGTTTATATAGCTTGTACTTATCCGTTCGCTTGAAAATAAATGAAAAGTTTAGTGGTATGATGTTTACTAAATATTTGAACTGATATTCCAGTATATATATACATCCAATCACGTAATTGAGGAGTTCATTATGCCACCAAGTCATTGAGAGCAGTGTTTACAGTGTTCAATATGAGTTCTTTTGTTTAAGCGAGAGTGGGGGGTGGTCACAGAAGTATCTCAAAGTCAGATCAATCTTTGAGGTACCAATCTCGTGTCTTGTGATTGATGTGGCGGGAGATAGTCAACTGGAACAATAAGTATCAAGTAGGAAATAGGTGCAACAAATAGATTAGCTGTAATATTTTTTTGCGTAGCATGGTAAGGCAAACTTCGGGTTTACTTTTAGACCAAACGAGCTCCAACAGAACACACCTTACATCAACATACCTTGATAGCTTTCTTCCAGAAGAATTCATCTCATGCGATCTCTTCTTCGCTCGTACTCGACTTTCCATTCAAAACAACTGTAAATGGAAGTCATACTACCATGTAAAATGACATTGGTTGACTACACTACTTTATCGACGTTCTTGAGCACAGGCGATACAAGTTTTTTGTTGTCCTTACTTCAACAGGAATCAATAAATATGGATGTTTATTAGAATGTAATTTCCTTGGCGTCCAATGATTGCTGGGTTGTTAGTTATAGCAAATTGATTTATCTACTACGTGAGGGCTTATAAAGGTGACTTATGTGCGCACTTGACAGACTAAGATTGAGAATACATTTTCTAGCTACCTGTCCTAATTATCTCGGTCAGAGTTTTACAACAAAAATAACCTGGTATTAGGCTATTGAATTTTAGCCTATTTTTGTACTAAATTCCATTAAAATCAATATCAATATATTATAATTTAAAATTGATTGCCTCACTCTAAATTTTACTGTATTAATAGAAAATTCAAACCTAACTTGAACACATATGTACTAAATGTGCATATAAACTACCTTGAACACGTTCCACTTAAGTTGAAATCCAGGAACAATGAATCTTGTGAGTCTCATCAACGGGTGAAGACAAATATTGAATTGGAGATAATAAAGACTACGTTATGTTATAATCGCCTTTCGTTTATTTATTTCTTTTTATAATAGAGGAGTTAATGTAGATCTTCCTGAAGGTCATATATATATATATATATATATATATATATATATATATATATATATA
>JAGDQP010007409.1:35003-67508 GCA_022664845.1 Lepisma saccharinum | reverse complement strand
TTCTTCGATTCTGCATAATTTTCTTCGAAAGAAAATTATGCAAAGCACCACGCCATGCTTTACCCCGGCTTCATTGTTTGTTTCATATTAACATTCTAAATGAGCTGGAAAGCTTCTAAGGACAGAACCTACAGTTCTTGGTAAAGTGGGCTCCGAATTACTCCTACCAAGAAGTATTCAAATATGCGAATATATGATATAGTATGCCAGAAGTTTTCGAATAGCCGGAGTTCTAGTTATGACGTACTTTCATTGGCACGTGTATAATTGGTATTCAGCCTCATCAGGACTGGCTTAATTTCCATATCCTCATCCTTAGATCCTCAACGTCATTAATATTCAATTTTGTCCTCGCTTTCATGCAACCTTAACTTTAACGGTGTAGATCACCTCCGCCATCGTGGTATGACCCTTCCATTGATTTACACGGGAATTATTTTACTCATTTTATGCCTCTCGGATGTAGAATATTTAAGTTCTGCTTTCACAAAATTTATCTTGGCTATTTTGACTCGAGTATAGTTTTGGTTTGTGAAGTCTCTTCAAATATATAAGTATAATGTATTATTAATAGTTTGCTATATAAATCACAATATGTGAACGGGAAATTATACAGTTCGTGTGTAAAATATTGCATTTCTATAAAATAGCATGAGTAAAAGAGAACATGACGATAAACTGGGCGAAAACAGAAGTTAAAAGTATGCTCCTGAAAGATATAAGACAAGTAAAACAATTCCCATGTAAATCAATGGAAAATGCATATCAAGATGGCGGAGGTGATCTACACCGTTAAGTGTGAAATTCAGCCTCAACCTCGAGATGGGACTTCATCCTCGACCTCACCCCACCACAACCGAACAACCTCGACCTCACTTAACCTCAACCTCAATCTACCGAGCCGCCGTAGCTCGGTGGTAGAGTGCTGGCATAGCATTCGGGATGGTGTGGGTTCAATCCCAACGACCGACAATCCTGACTGAGATTTTCCAGGGGGTTTCCTCAGTCACATCAGGCAAATGCCGGGATAGAACTTTTCCTCATCCTTCCGCACCCCTATTCCGGCCTGAGCCGTAGATGCCTAAAGGCCATAAATAAAATACATTCGACCTCGTTCTGACTCAAATCCCAACCTTACGATGAAACTTCAATCTCAACCTTACTCAACCTGAGTCTCAATACGGTACTTGAACATCGATCTCACTCAATCTCATGATCCCCAATCTCATTACAACCCCACGATTTATTTCAACCTCGACCTCAATTAACTTCGACCTTACAACGGAGTTTGAACCTCGACCTCACTCAACCTCAACCTTGATCTGACTCAACCTTACAATGAAGTTCGACCTCACAACCTTTTTAGGAACTTAAACCTCCATGTCTTTCAACCTCACGATGAAACTTCAACCTCGAACTCACGAACTTAAGCTCGCGTCTAGAGATCTAGGAGAGATGAGGTTGAGGTTGGGTCTCGTGAGGTTTAAAACACCTGAGTGCGGATGAGACTAAAGTTCCATCATAAGGCTGAGTTAGATCAATATTGAAGTTCCATCGTGAGGCTGAGGTTGATGTTGAAGTTCTATCGTGAGTTGGACGTCAAGTAAGGTCGAGATTGAAGTTCTATCGTTAGGTTAAGGTTGATGTTTTGTCGTGAGGTCTAGGTTGATAGAGTCCGAGGTTTAGTGAGGGGAGGTGAAGGTTCAATCGTGAGGTTTAGGCTCAATGAGGTCGATATGGAAGCTTCCATGAAGTTGAGAGCGGTCGAACTTGAACTTCCATACTGAGGTTGAAGCTGAGCAATGTTTTATCGTGAGGTTGAGAGAGGTCGGAGTTAAAGTTCTATCGTGAGGTTGAGTTTGAAGTTTTGAATATATAATGCACGTAATGCATTTTTTAAGGTAGGAAAGTTACTGTCTTTGTATATAAAGAAAAAGACGACGATTAACGAATATTGGTTGGAAGATGAAAATAAAGTATGTGGGTGTTTAGAGCACAACTATACGAATAAATCATTGACCTGAAGCGTCCAGTTTTCTTGTACTTCTTTAACACAGAACAACTACTGTGTTGCGAAGGTTTTTAGTAGTAAAATGTGTGCTGCAGTGGTTTCGTCTTGACCTTTCATTCTAATGACCCGCGTTAGATCCGCAGTCAGCGCCGTGTTTTTTCGACTAAAATTATAGCTTCAATTATTTACAGAACTCAATCAGAAGTTCTCCGCGGGTTTGAGAGAGAAGCATCATTACTAGCTAGAATCAGAAAGTAAACCGTGTATTTGCGTTTGTTCTTTAGGATAATAATAATTCAATCTAGTTTCAAGGTTTTCATTGATCTTTCTCTATCCTTCTCTTTCTTTCGATGACTTCGTCAATTCCTTTTTTTCTCTTTCTCTCTTACTCCTTCCTTCTCCTACAGACAGTCTCTGTCATTATGTGAGTGAGTGTGTTTATTCTATTTTTGCAGAATATTATAAACATTAGTTTATTCGTGTCGTGAGGAAAATAGCCTGGCATCACCTCAGTAAGGATAAATGGAACCTATCGATTGCTAAGCAACGCTATAGCAACTGAGCTACGGCCACTCGATCTCCACGTCAATCCACCCACACGGCGCTAAAAAGCAATATGCCGATTAACAGAGCGACAGGTTTATATATTATTGTTGGGTTTACATCTTATTTATAGCTTTTTGGCACCGATGGATCACTCCGAGTTAAGGTTTTGTGAAATGCGGTAGGGGGTCTGCCAGATCGTAAATTGAAGGTATCATCCCGGTATATGCCTGGTGTGGCTGAGGAAAACACCGGGTAAACCTAATTCAGGACAGTCGTCCGCTGGAACTGAACCGAGGATCTCCCGAATACGAAACCAACGCTCTACAAAGTAAGATGTGGTGGCCGTTTGGAACAAAACATACTCATATCTACGTTTATCATACGCACACACACACACAAATATTTTTCTGGAAAGACAAAGATCTTAATTTATCTCAGATATTCTCCATATGATGCTCAATGATTCATTCTTTTATCTGTATCTGTTGATAATATATGTATACACATAAATCACAGCCATATTCAATCCACTAGTGGATGAGGCCTCTCCCCGAATATATATTATGTGAGTGAGTGTGTATATAGATAGATAGATAGAGAGAGAGAGAGAGAAAGAGAGATAGAGAGAGAAAGAAAGAAAGAGATATAAATTATATTTACTATAACTTATAACTTGGCACATAACATATTTTGTGTATTTTGCAACTAACATGTTCTTTGTAAATGATAAACGTAAATAACAACATATTATCAAAAATTATAAAACATAAATATCGTTCCCCATTTTTAAGTACTGATAGAAATATGTTTTCTCTTGTCTTTAGTGCATGCCATTAGTGTTCTATGGAATATTCGATTCATTAAGAAATACCTAGTAACGATAGGTTTCAACGTTCTTTTTCGTTTATCCATGTTCGGTAAGAATCTTTTCTACTGGACAATTTAAATTACACTTTTAAGTAAATTTGAACCAGTGGTTCACCTAGTGTAAAAATTGTATTACGTTTCCTCTTTTGTTTTTTTAAATGGGACTCCCTTAAGTTTTTCATTATTTGCTACATGCTACAAGAGATCATAAATATTTTTTTCAGAACCCAAGACATGTGATAATGTTTTCTCTTAAAGAAAAGAAAATTCCAACCCTTGCTCGTTCACGCACACACTCTCAGAATCACACACCGCCCACTCTACGTTAGTTGGGTGGCCTATCTTGTAGGCTTAGAGAAAAATCGTGCATAACAAAGTCATGTGAACATTATTTTGGCCATGATAGTACATACTTCCTTTAAAGATATACCTAAGGAGAATTAATATGCAATTAAAAAAAATGACTGAAAATGACTAATGTGTATCACACCCAGCCACCCACACAAACAAACATTTGTTGGGTCATTGTCTGAGGAGAGCTTGTACTGAAAAACGCATTGGAACGAATGGTGGGAAGGCAAAAGAGGAAAGAAAGAGAATGTAGATTATGGACAGCAGGATATCATCAAAATAGAAACACTTTATATATATATATATAATATGCAACGTTGAGAGTTGGCCCACCCATTTTATTCCCTCTAGAACCGCCACTGCATGAGGCAGTATATCGTGACATGTATGCTTTCTTGCAACATTAGTGAATGGTACCATTTTACAATTGATGAAAGTTATTTCAATTGTTTTAACAAAGATCTAGAAACTAACAATAACGAAACTCAAACTTTGTTTGAAGCTTATCTACCCTAACAGGATCATAACGTAATGTAAAATGTGTTTGTATAATGAGCATGCTTAGGATCACTACATACGAAATATCATTTTCTCTACAGGGTGGTGAAGTAGGAAAAGTAGAACCCAACCAATATTGCTTACTAATAATAGGAAATATAACTAAATTGGAATATGTGTGGTAAGAGAACTAAGTTTCGGGCTTTAACGGTTTCAAAATACGTAAAACAAATCAGTGTTTTTTTTTGTTTTTTTTTAATAATTTATAACTCAAAAACCAAAAGTGACAAGATCATGAAAGTTTGTATTTTTGATCATATTGATACAGAGAACACAATTACCAAATATCACACATTTTGTAAAACCTACGGTCTAAATTATTAGACCGGAAATTAAATTATTAGGAATGACCCTTTATTAAATCCGAAACTAAATTATTTTCCTCACACTAATTGTCTACTATTTAAGACATAAATTGACTGTATCTTTGCGCTGAAAAGTATTCATAGTAAATTTATGGTAAATGGAAAACCAAAACTCTACGCCTGCGCAGTATTACCCAAACAGATATGTAAATATTGCACGTCATGTGGGGTAATTCTGCACAAGTTCATAACAATATTTTGTCCAGGGATTCCGCCAGGATTTTCAGTTTGGGGAGTGTAAAATCTTAGCAAAAAAATTAAAGTTGGGGGGGATGTTGTCGAGACTTTGGGGGTAAACATCCCCCACAGGTGGAGTCTGGCGGAATCACTGATTTGTCCATGTATACCCTATTACTTTAACTCTCAATATACAGTATACACGTTTCAGGATAAGAGTAGATACATGAAAAGTAGACCAATTCCTTTTAAAAAGCTTAACCTATGAACTTTCTTTTCTGAAAGTTTGAGCTCTCCATACTTGAATTTGTTGGAGCAGTGTTGCAGCTTCATACAACCATAAAAATGCATTAGACATATACGGAAGCAGTGTTGCTAACTGACTTTAGAGATCGTCGCTTGAAACTGTAAATTCCAACGAGGACTGTCAGAGCTTCTGTCATTTCCCAAGTTTATCCGTCAACGGAATTCACAAAGCCAAATCCGTATCATGATATACATTGTTCTGCACATATGTATTCACGACTGAGCAGTCGTTGCTTAGTTGCTAGTCCGTTAGCTTAAGGGTTTGAAAGGTCCTAGGATCGATCCCAGCGGCAGCTATCCTGACTGAGGTTCTTTAAGAGATTTATCCTGTTACACCGGGCTAAATGCCGGCATGGTACGTTCAAACTTGATCCTGATCGACTTCCTTCGCACATTCTCTGCTCTCGTATCCTGGTCTGAACTAACGTTGCCTAAAGGCCATAAATAATATTAAAATCCAAGAGTATACGATATTTTGACCTTTCCTGGGATAAAATGTCTGTTAAATAAGTTTAAATAAATACCAATCAAGGCCTTACTGATGGTGTAACTTAGTTATCTCTGTCTCTATATCCTTTAATTATGGACAGAAGACAGCTATAGTTTTAAGTTGTCAATTCTCTAGGGGATGACGTCCCTCGGCAAACACATTTCTGCGGAAAGATATGGGAAATGTAGTGTAGCTGCTGTACGCTAAGATTCACAACAAAATGGAAACATTTTGGAGTCCAAAAGCTTGCACATTGTGGCAACACTCTGAAATATACTCGTATATCAGAAACGTGTAAATCGTTCGTTTAAATATTCATAGCATTATGGTTATAAAATTTCGTGTTGCCTATTTGGTTTAAATTTGGGTATACAATTCCGGCATTTGCCGGAAACTGAAGATGATCCTGGAAAGCCAGTGTTTCCGCCAGACACCCCTGTGAGGGCTGTCACCCCCGAAATCTTCGACAACAACCCCCCGGTTTTAAATTTTTAGGATCAAAAATCGATATAAACCGTGCAAAATTCTACTTACACTTTCTCAATTTTGTTTGTACACCCCACAAACTGAAAATCCTGTCGGTATCTCTGTGGAAATCTTCCATGAGAATAGCCGCCATCGGAACTCGAACCTATGTGTCTTCCGAGTCATTGCACAACTGCTCTGACGTTCTCAAAGATTCAATTATTTGCTGAACTAGTTTGAATTTGAACTTATTTGATACCCTTAGGTATCTAAGGCTCAGGCCGGGATAAAGAGACGAAAGGATGTGTGAGGACGTCGGTTAGAGCCTACGTTGAAGGTAACATCCTGGCAATTGTAGGTCTCTAACTGAGGGGGGGGGGGAATATAAAAACCTCAATCAGGATGGTTGGCTATTTGTATCGGAAGCAGCACTTTCCGAATGCAAAGCTAATCCACTACCACTGAGCTACGGACGATTGGTAGTTGTTTAGCTAGTACCTGCAATATTTTTTATCGTATAACTTGGAAATAGTAGTAGTAGTGGCAACCCTGATCCTTCTATGAAAATATTGTTAGTCTGAAAATTTCAGCAGACCCTCGTAGATGGTTGCATGCTAATTTGTTTTTTTAAAAAGATCAAAGCAAAAATTGAAACAGTTACACGAACGAATTTCTATCACTTCTCCAATATTGTGTGTAACTCACAACGTATTTTCAATTAAAAGCCGTCAGCTTTTCGGCTCGTTGCATCCCCACAAGTGCCCAGAATCGATAAATTTTAACAATGCTAATAACCTTTCAAAAGATTGACATGTTTTTTTGAAACTTCTCGCGCCTGTCGTTTGTTATCCACCGGGAAAATTCCATGTCGTGTAGAGGCAGTGAATCACGAGGACGAGAAGCCAGGATGAATATAATCCTTGTTTTACACACATCAAATAAATTTAAACCAAACAATGGCTGTGACATGGTGAATGTCTATTATTTCGTTGTTGTATATTGAACCCAGGAGATATGGAATGCTTAAGTTATGCTGTGGATTATCAAGAAGGTTTTGCATATTTCATTGTTGACTGCGAGATATATTACATTCAGATTTTTCTTTTTAATCAATGGGAGGACTATTTTCTCAACTTCCAGTGAGCTGTAAAGAAAAAAAATAGAGACTCAAGTGTTTAGTCAGATTGGGCGAAAAGTGGCAAATTGGGCTACCTGTAAACCGATTTGGCTACCGATTTTTTGAGCTGGGCGACTGGATTTTTGTGGCTACTAGTAAATCTTATATTTAACTTGCGCAAAACATTGCTACTATTTTTTTAAATGTTATTTACAAAAGCTGTTTCGGATATTTTTAATTACCTTGCACTTTTTTAGTACCATAATTACCATGCCGCTATTAAGTATTGAAGTAAATAACTTATACGCTCTTTTTCAAGTCCTATTCTATGTACTAGCTTCAAGAAAACAAACGTAAGCACGATATTTTCATTAATTGTACCTGCGTACAGGTTTTTCAGTTTTACTTCAGTCAATGCCGGGATAGTACCTTAAAACTAACCTCTCTCACACACACACGTATATATATATATATATATATCCTGCGTAGCCTAGTCTGTAGCGCGCTCGACTTCAATGCGAGCGATCCCGGGTTCGATTCCCGATGGGGGCTCAAATATTTCGGTGTTGACCCAGCATCGTGAGGACAATTGGGGAGCTGCTGTGAATAAAAAACAGTGGCGATCACAGTGAGAGCTTCGGTTCTCCTCTCCCAACCCGTCTGGTCAGCGTGGGAGCAGTAGACCAACTCCTCCCTTCGGGGAGAGGCCTCATCCACTAGTGGATTGAATATGGCTGTGATTTATTTATTTATATATATATATATATATATATATATATATATATATATATATATATTGGGCTACTGGCAGTTGAAATCCACTACTTTTTACCACTTCACAGGCTACTTTTTTTCCTCGGACGTCTGGCAACTCTGTTAATATATACAAAAGCTAGGTGCTTGCCTCTGCTAGTTCTACAAGAACTTTGAGCCAAATTCCTATGTCTCCTCTTGTATTGTCTCAAAAATGAAACGAGACATAATTTTTCGAGACGAGACGGAACAAGCCCGTATTTATCGAGAAGAGAGATTTTCACGAGACGGGATAAAACCGCCAAAAGTCTCGTCTCGTCTCGTGGGCAACAATAACAACACATACAAATGAAGAGAGAATGAGGGAGACGTCATATTTTTAAAGTTCTAGTGAGTGAATTATTATTTAATTTAATTTTATTTATTTATTTAGAACACAACAGGAGAACCTAATTACAATGTTCCATATTTTAGATTATTGTCACCATTAGAAGTACAATCAACATACAGATTTTTTTTTTTTTTTTTTTTTTTTTACAGTGTTATGAATTTGTTAAAGATTCATGTTATGAAAATGAATTTCCTCAACTCTTTTGCTTATGTCATTATAGGTTGCGCTCATTCTCCAAGTTGGTGACTTTTGCATAATATTTGTTCGCGGTTTTTGATAATAAAAGAAGCCTTAATTTTTTTTTGTTCTGGTTTTGGTTGATGGGACATGTATCTGAAAGTTTGAGAGCAGATTGATGCAATTCTATTTGTAAACACTTTGTAAAGAAAAATCATTTCATGAAGAGTACGTCTGTTCCCAAGACTCATCATGTTAAAGTTTGTATTTAATATTTTTTTCCAATCAGTTCTGGGATAAACGCCTGTTTCTTTGTATGCCAGGAATCTTAGGAATTCTGCTTGGATTTTTTCCAGTTTGTCTGAGCTATGTGCAGTACTTGGATTCCAGATAATGGTAGCGTATTCAATTTTTGATCTTACATATGTTTCAAATAGACGCATGAAAGTTTCTGTGTTCCTGAAATCCTTTCCCATTCTTATTATTAATCCCAGATTTCTATACGCTTCACTAACAACTATGTCTACATGAACATCAAAAAGCAATTTGGAATCAAATATTATACCTAGATCCTTTCTAGTTTTGGGGTATGGTAGAGGCGTGCTATTAATTTTATATTTGAAATGCACGGCTGTCTGACGTCTTGTAAATGACATTATATTACATTTGTTTACATTAATTTCAAGTGAGTTATTGTTACACCATTTAACTATTTCGTTTATGTCAAGTTGTAGATTTTCACAGTCGTTCAATGAGTTGATAGTAGAGTAAATTTTTAGGTTGTCAGCGAATAAAAGTTTGTTAGGTGTTTTGAAACATGCAGAGAGAGATCATTAATGAACAATAAAAATAATAGGGGTCCTAGATTCGACACTTGAGGCACTCCCGAAGACACAGGATATTCTTGGGATATTCCACCTTTGTAAACAACATATTGTTTACGATCATTAAAATAAGACTCAGATAACTTAACCAGACCTGGGGGAAAATGAAATTGCCTAAGTTTTTCCATAAGAATGCAGTGATTTACTGTGTCAAATGCCTTAGCAAAGTTGGTGTATATTACATCCACTTGCTGTCCCCGGTCTAAGGTTGAAGTTATGTAGTCAGTAATGAGGCAAAGGTTCGTTAGTTTACCTGCCACTGAGGAAACCATGATGAAATTCTGATATTGATGGTCTGACATGAATACTGATTTGTTTGTACAATATTGACTCAAATACTTTGGCAAATGTGCATACTATGGCAATTGGCCTATAATTTTTATTTCAGATTTGCTATTGCCTTTAGGTATGGGACAAATTTTCGTTGTTTTCCATTTATCCGGAAACATATTACTAGTGATTATTAGGTTAAAAATGATGTAAAGTTGTGTCAATAGGGGTAAACACTTCGCAGCCCTTTACTATATATTGCGGAATATCATCAGGGCCTGTACTTCCTTTTGATTTTAACTTTTTTATTGCATGTTGTATTTCTCGCATTTCAATATGTGAGACCTCAAGTTGATCTAGTTTATCGCTCAGTTTAAGCGTTTCAGTTTGCTTGTAATTACCCTGTGTATGTTCTTTCTTGTAGACACTTTGAAAATACTCAGCAAAGGAATTCACAATCTCGTTGTCGGTCTCTAACATCCGGCCATTATATGTTAGTGTATTACCATTTAAATGACGAGTCTTCTGTTTCATGAAGTCCCAAAATTGAGCTGGATTGGTTTCAATTGGAGATTCAGACAAGTTGATATAATTATTAAATCTGCTTTGATTTCATGCTTTACTCCGCTCTTAATTTACAAAATTCTTGATAATGATAATGAGAATTACCTCCATTAGCTTTGTACTTTTTATGGTGATACGTCTTTCTTTTAATTTTCTTTATTATATCTGCATTAAACCAGCACGGATAATTCCGATTTGAGTCTCTTTTTAGGGATACATTTATCAAATATTTTAAATATGATATCATAGAAGTGGTCAACTGCCACATTTACATCATAATGTTTATTGAGAACATGCCAGTTTGTCTGCTTAAGCTCATAATAAAGTTGCATAAAGTTAGCCTTCCTATAGTTAAATCCTGATACCTTCCTGGGTATTTTCGCCGTTTGTCTACTTTTTGTTTTTATAATTATGTGTAGAGCTGGATGATATACATCTTCCTTAACTAAAGGGGAAATTTCTTTATTTACGGTAACAGAGTCTAAATTGGTGAGCACTAACTCTAATATTTTTCCGTAACTATTAACTATATCATTAATTGAGTGTAATTCATAGAATGACATGAAATTATGTAGGCTTTTATACTTATTAGGTGCTACGGTGAAATTGAATTCGCTACCATTTACATCTGATAAATTAAAGTCCCCAGTTACAAGAATGGAGCAACCCGGTAAACACTTTGTCTCAATGAATTGAAATACCTTATCATATACCTCGGTCGCAGAGTTAGGGAGAAAGTATAATACACAGACAAAAAGCTTGTTTATTGACAAGAAATGTTTGCTAACACACAATCTATCCCCAGGTCAGAGCAGTCTATCAAGTTCACTTTGAATTTGTTCTTTTTTACTCCTAGTAATGTTCCTCCCTCTCTCTGTTTGCCACACAACTCTGCCTTCCTGTCGCACCTGAATACACAATATCTATCGTCAAAAAGTTCACTGTCAAATATTCCGGAATGAAGCCAACTTTCACAAATTCCTATGATATCATAGTTGCACGAAAGAACATTGCAAAGAAAAGTATTTCTTTTTGTTAAAAGACCCCGCGAGTTCTGGAAATAGACACTTAAGAATTTATTTTTATCATTTCTGTCATCAGTCTGTTTGCTGTCCGCGTTTAACTGGTTGTTTATCAAGTCACTAAACTGAACCTTACATTGTGTTTCCGGTCATTCCCTCTCATACCCTCGGGCTATAGTAGCTTGTTTCCTGGAGCTTCTTCTAGGATTTTTGTTCTGAAACGCGGAACTTCCTTTGCTACTTTCACTCGAGTCCCTTGCATCCAGTGTTTCCAACCCATCATTTTTCAGGTCTTCTAGCGTATACACTTTGTTATCGATATATAACTTATCGAACCTGATACTAGCCCTTTTTTCTTGCGATCTTGCATCCATCATATATACACCCAATTCCTTCCTGGTCTCACGAACACGCACAGAGTAGTCCTCAGTCACTATTACGGGAGTTCCTTTCGCTTTGTATGCATTTTTTAGCACTTCCGCTTTGCGTTTGTAAAAGGAGAATTTAACAATAATAGCCCTATTTCGGCCACGTCCTAGGCTATGCGCTCTTTCTATATCCTGTGGTCCAAGCTCGATGTGTAATTGGTTTTTGACAAAAGTTCTCACTATATTTTCACAGTCTTCCCAAGTTTCATTCTTTTTTTCGTCTAGGTTCCTAAAGATCAAGTTGTCTCTTCACGATTGATTTTCTAACTTGCAGCACTATTAATTGTCGGAGTTGTCTGTTCTCTTCTCTCACCTCATTTACTTCTTTTGTAACAAAGTTCAGCTGCTTGCACAAATTTTCATTTGTCTCACACAAGTCTGATATCTTATTCTCCAGAATCACTCATTTATCCAACACATCATTTAAGGTCAGAGGCCCAGGATTTGATTCCACACAGCCGATTATCAGTATCACAGAAATGACTCCACCCAGAAGAAACATAATACCACTGAAATCAGGTGAATATTCTACAGCGTTAAGTTTGCAACACTGTTTGGAAGGTCTTCCACGAAATAGCCCGATCCGTTGTCTCCAGCTGTCAGTCGAGATACCCATGATTTCACGATCCACTGGCTCTCAGAATATTCAGCAAACACGTCCACTCGTCACGATAACTAAAGCATGAATCATTATTAACGTGTTAAACGACCTGGTGAGCTTCTAAGGGTGGGATCTACGGCTTTTGGTAAAATGGGCTCCAAATCACTTAGTTCAATGAACCCTCGTGATCATGCACGGAGATAGCGAGCACCCTAACCTCTTTTTTATCTCTAGTTTAGTTAACGATTATTAATTTTATTTTCTGTTTGCTACCTAAGTTAAAGCACACACATAATCATTCATGCTCAGAGTGGGATTTGAACCCACAATCTTGATATTTGAATTTATTTTATTTTAAGACCTTTAGGCATCTAAGGTTCAGGCCGGGATAAGGTAGAGAAGAGGTTGTTGGAAGATAGACGGTCAGGGCCTATTTAGTTTGTACCATCCCAGCATTTGCCTGGTATGACTGAGGAAAATCCCTTGAAAACCTCAATCAGGAAGGTAGGCCTCTGGGACTTATTCCAGGACCTCTAGAATGCTAAGACAACACCCTACCACTGAGCCACGACAGCTGGGTTGTCACACTATTGGATTCGCTTGCCTAACGTGTTAGACACACCACACGTTTTGGAAACGTATAAATCACTTCCATATCACTTTTTCCTTGCTAATACATTATAGGGTGAGACATTTGCCATGTCTCGTCATGAGACAAGGCAGTGTTCTCCGAGACAACACGAGGCAGCGTTCTCTGAGATGATACAAGGCAGAATGATCCGAGACGTGACAAGGCAGGGTAACTCGAGACAAGTTAAGGCTGAATTATCCGAGAGTGGACGAAGCAAAATTATTCGAGACTGGACGAAGCAAAATTATTCGAGACAAGACAAGCACATTTTTTCGAAAGGGGACTATATTTTCAGGAAACGATATGAAACAATCCCAAATCTCGTCTTGTGGACAATACTACTGTAGCTTTAGTAGAATGTGGGCTCAGCTTTTAAGTAAAGGATAAAAGAAAACGATTATGAATTGAACAAAAGTCAGAAAGACAAGACCTTCCAAGGATAGTCTTAGGCGAAGTTTGAATCTAGTGAAAAAGAAGGCGACAGAGATACACTGGGAAAACTCATACCCTACTTCAAGTGAAGAGTTGATTTGTAATATTCTATGTTAAGATGTCGCACACAATTTGTGCGAAGATGCAGAAAGTGATTAAGGATTTTGTACTCTATTTTGAATTATATGCTTCCTAAGTTCAAAACTTCTGTGTCCCTTATGCGAAACGGGACGGATCCAACTACATTGTTTTGAAAAATCTGAATGAACTATAACACAATGCAACATTTCTTCTGGTTCCCTATTTCTTTTATGTATTTAAGTGACAGTGTTACTTTGTTAATTTTTCTTAATATACATTACACTGCATGGCAATAGACAATAGTATTTGAGTAAACGTTAAATTCCCATATTTTATTTACTAAACAAAGTAAGATGGAAAGCAAATAATGAGTCACTACTTTTGGAGTGCAATAGTGAAAAGGTAAACAGAAAAATACAGGATTAATATGATTTTTGTTTCTATATTCTAGAATTTGTCTGATGTATGCAAAAGTCAGAAATTAATTAATTATCTGTTTGCTTGTTGTAATCATTTGATGTAAAGAAAACGTATCTCAACGTTTCTCCATGTTCATTTATAGAAAAACTGAAGCACGAAAAAACTAGAGAGAGACAGACAGAGACATAGAGAGAGAGGCTGAGGGAGGAGATAGAGCCATCTATATTTTTTATAAATAAAAATGCGCGGTCAAAGCTCTAGGCCATACGTGAAAAACGAACAAATTGTTCCCTTGGTGGTAGTAAGTTAAAATGCAAGTACTGTACGTGAATATCTATATGTTACCCATGTGAATTTGGTTTAAACGTAAACATATATGAGATAACGGACAGTATATATATACTCTGTATCGAGTGTCAAGATCAGCGAGGAAATAAATAGAAAATTTAAAATGAAATAAAAACTCATTTGGAAGACTGAACTGAATTTTAGAAAACAAGTTGTCAATGTGTCTCAATCATACAGTGTTTCAGATAGCACAGTAACCTTACTGCAAGTTTGCACGAAGTTTGGCATTGCAAGTGTCCAAATTTACAGCAAGTTTGGTATTGCAAGGCTGCAAACTTGCTACAATCTTGCAGCAAACTTACTAGTTGACAGATTCGAAATTTACTACAAATTTAGCTCGCAAAACTTGCTACAAAACTCATTTTAAAAAAAGGTAGGTCAACATCGAGCCTGTGGTGGAAAAAGATTTCTAATATCTGCAGTGGGGTTCGAAGCCAGAATCTTCAGATTTGTTCGTTGTCTATCCCTCTAACCACTACTCCACTTTTCTTCTCCTGATTGAAGTACATTTCACTAGAACATTTTATGTTACGAAGACAGTTTCTGAAATAAAGGCTTGCATATAGGTTTAAATCCGAAACTAGGAAAGCGTATTGATCCGGTGTTAGAGCAATAAAGAAGGCTGATTCGTTGATATTTCACAATTGGCAGGTCTCACAACGTAAGAATTTTATTGTCAAGGAATTAATATTGTTTAATAGAGCAAACATTGAAATACCCTCCAAATTGTATTCGTCAATCATAAAGACAGCTTAAATGGATGTATCTTGTACATCGAGTGTAATTTGCTAAGCTGACATTGCTTACGTCATACGTAGATATATGACGTCATTTGTGACGATGCCGTGTTAACTTTGAGCGCCTGTAGCACCGAAACTGCACATGTTTCGAAACTTCTTCAAAGGAAATTTCTTTTCGTTTTGATATGAGGAATCACCTCCTGAATTTTGCCGGTGTAATTTTAAAACATGCTGTATTATGCTATATTGTTGGAAGAAGGGAGATATGAATATGGGGATGCATATTTTGAGGGTGGACGTTTATTACAATTGGGGCGGAGAGGGGAAGAATGAAATATTCATCTCATCAAATGAGAAAGGGGGCGGGAAATGATAATTTTGAAGGTACCAAATGGTCAACAATACTTCCACATCTGTTTTCCACATTTTCTATAATTGACACAGCTGTTTTCATTTCGTATTTCATTTGTTTAGTTTTCATTAAATTGTGTGATAACTAACAACTAATTTGAAATCAAAAGCATTCAAAATCTTGAGAAATTCATTGAGTTTTAGTAGTGAACTCTCATTTTAGCTACACAAAGAGTTCCTAATTCCCTCAGGGGAACTGTTTATAATGGATGCTATTTCTAGGAAGCTGATTTTTTTGTTCCTTGTTTTCAGTTACCAGAGCAAATGGTTGTATTATTGGTTACTCACGGACAACCCTTCGGACTTGAAAGCTCTTTGAAATTCCAAACAAAGCAGAAAATGTTTCATCTAAATTAACGGGTTTTGTCCCGTATGGATAAAAATCAACAGCATACATTTGAAAATTCTAAGAAGGGAAAGAGCTTTCAATTCCTAGGATTACCTGCTTGTTATTGTTTTGGTCTTCTACATCCACTGGCCAATAAAGTGCTTTATTTTCAGTTACACATAATGAAAATAAATAAATGTTCAATGGTACATTTCCAAATAATAACATTTTTGAACTTACTTTACCACGATTTGAGTATAAAAACGACACTTTAAAGCAGAATAAGTAGGGCTGATAGACAAAGAACTGAATGCAAGGTTGATTCAAGTGCTTAAATAGGCTGTGTGAATATTCAGATACGTGCTCAAGTACTTTGTGTAGTATATAGTGTAATATGTTGATGGTACTGTCGATATATCGCACTCGACTATTTTTGCCTCCGTTCGCGAAATTGCGACAAGTAAACAAAATTGATAAGAACTAGGACATCAGCAAGTAATATTTTTGTCTTTAATCTCTCCAAAACTAGATAAAATGGTACATTACGAACGTGATTGTGCCTAGAAAAAAATGTTCATTGCTGCGAATTCATTGTGTCCGGCATTTTTTTCAAAATGTTCTGCTTTTTTTCAGAGTTTTGTCCTGCATTTGACAATTTCCAGTTGATAACTCTAGACGGAATCACTGCCTACATGGAAACAGCAGCATTGATTACACGTCAGTAGTTGCCGGAGTTACTGGAGAATGGCGACCAGATGTTTCTCCATTCCACCTGGAGTTTAGGAAAGAACTCCGCCAGTGAAGAAGATTGGACTAGTCTTTACAGTTCCTTTCAATAATTTATCGATTGGATTAAGGTCTGTCTTCTGAGCAAACCAGTCCGCTCTGAAGACCTGATTTTATGCACATACTTCAGTGTAGGCCTGGAAAGATGACAAATGGCCATTACGTTCTGGAAGAAAAACTTGTCTTTGTCCTAGAACTACCTCAACGTGGAAAGCACTGGGTTATCCAGAATATGTACACCTCAGAATTCCTGTAGTGACATATGAATTTTTAAGTCTTATATGTGACGTACTATGAGATATAAAATAAAACAAAACTTTTGTATGGCGTATTATGGTAAGATTAAATATTTTCATGGTGTACAAAGAAATATGCGATTAGACCTTCGTAAGGAGCATAGTGCGTTATGAATTAAAATGAGGTATGGTATTAAATTTCTCTTATGGGGCACAGGAAAATAAGTGAGTAAATATTTTGTATGAAGTACTTGAATAGTGTAATGTGGGATTGAACCTTGAGTATTACGTATTGTGAGCGACGATTTTAACTGCGTATTGTGAGCTATGGAAAAAGGTAATGGATTCTGAGAAAGATTGGTGAAATAATATTGACAGCCATCGAAACGCAAACATGAAGGATAATGGAAAAACAACTGCGTAGAACAGTTAATGAATAATAAAAGTAAAAAGAGTAAATAAGAAGGAAGCAATGCAAGATACAATATAAACAGAGAAGGTCACGAAGTTCTATTACTAGTTCTATTAATATGTCTATCATAATCAAATTCGACAGTGCAGTAAAACCTCTCGAGCATAAACACACACAATCATCTATCTGCAGACGAAAGTCTGAACAAATGAAGATTGTATTCCGTGCAGCGCTTCGTGACCTTGGGAGAACCAATGAGAACACGAGCCACAGCGATGCTTCCACTCAACATAGATGTAAAAACAAACACGGTTGTTCATCATCGCGGCTAGTAATTCACCATCACGGTCGACCTCTAGGTCGCGATGTAGCGTATATCTCCGGCATGCGCTTACGCATTTGAATCCATGTGTTTGTACCATCATCGAGGCAGCGATCGCGACTTGAACCTCGACCGCGAGTCATCTTCGGCATGTTTTTACCCTAAGACACAAAGAAAGTACGCTACTGGACAGAATAAAAAAAATAACAAATGATGGAACCATTATGTCACTCTATTCGAAAAGGGCCATGACACGAAATTTCAGTTCATGAGTCAGACGGTCTCGGGTTCGAATCCCGGATGAATGGCGTTTTGTGATTTTTTTTTAACTTAAAATCTTATTAGATCGGGTAGGGTTGAAACCTCTAGTTACCGTAAAATGGCCCATAAAATAGAAAATACTTTTTCATATAAAATCATTAATACAAGAACAGGAATTATAAAACAAAGCTGATGTTTTTCTTAAATTTGTGTAAGCAGAAAGGTGTAACAATAATAATAATACGTCATATTACAACAACAACAATGACAAATTATTAATAATATTATTACAATAAATTTCCCGAAAGAGCACACAAAAATCATTCATATGCATACCAAAGCATAAGTTTATTTCTGTATAAATGAAATATTTCACTGTTTTACGATAATGATAATGCAATTTTAGCTACTTAATCTCCGGAACTGATTGAACAACTGGTTACTATATTATCCATACTTACAGTAAAATGTAAAATAAAGCAGACCCTACATGAGTACACAGCATATATGTACATAATTCCTCTCATAGTTCCAGCTTTAAAAGAAAGTCTTGTATACGCAAAACAAAACAAAACTTTTCTTTCTAAATGCGCTTTATCTCGGTTTAAAAAAAAATCATAAAAGAAAACAACCTACATATTTCCCTATAAGGAAGCTTATGGCAAAACAACAGTATATGTTATTTTATTTTTTTTCCCAGACCAGATTTGGTTTTGTTTGCTTATCCATATTCATTAAAAAATTTCTGTATGAATACAAAATGAAGGCTGAACAATGGAGGGATTGTTATGAAAAACAACTGAAGAACAGATTTGAACTTATATTCTAACCAAGAAAAGCGTTACAAAAGAATGTAATTATGGGAATTATTAAATAATCGACCTATTAAGTTAAGGGAACAGTTTAAAATAGAGAAAATTGACCAAAATGTAGAGTATTTGATAGGTAAGTACCTTGATATATAGAGTGTTTACAAAATTGTGATCCTAAATTAAAACTTGAACTCAGACTGAAACAACCCTAGCAGTACAGCATATCGGGCCAATACGGTCCAATATTTTTTGTGTTGTCAGAGAAGAATCAGTACCTTTGACAAAATTTCCGAGACATGCGTTGTTTCCGTGCTAGAAGAAACTAAATATTGCACGATGTCGTCACAAATAACGTCGCCATAATATTTCGTCATAAACTGACGTCAGACTGTCGCCTTAGCAAACTACAATCGAAGAACAAAGTTGCAAATGTTTGTAGGGGAAAATGAAGAACTTGATTTCACCCGGCAACCCTGGGAAAAATCGAAATCCATTTCTCCTTCCTTACTGACACATTCAGGGTATCCAGGTGTATTCAAATTGTCAAATATTTCCGAACATTTACAACTTCGTTCTCTTTAATTGAAATTGACATAATGAGGTAGACAGGGATAAAATACATCCTCCAGTGTCACTCCCTCCCCTAACAGTGTTGCCAGAGTACATTCTGATATTGAAAGAAATCTACATTTTCGGAATGCACCACTTATAACCGTGCATAAAGTTACTAAGCTATTAGATATACAGTTTCCTTCCCATATTCAATGAAATTTAATAACACCAAGAAATGTTACAAGTTTCACAAATGGATCTTGTAGTGAAAATATATACACTTTGTAATAAACAATCGGACTCTAGGGACATTTTCTTACATCCACGATTGAATGACGATTGAAGTTTCTTTGCTTAATATCCTAAAACTTTCCCAATATACAGGGTGTTTCAGTACTTAAACGATATTTCTATGTTTTAGTTTTACAGTTACATTTTTATAAAAGACTGGGTTGTATAACTTTTAGGACAAAAGGTAGACCTTTCCTAATTCTGTTTTGATAAATATACGTATTGTAAAATTTAATGCATTTCTATAGATAACACTTTAAAATTGTCCGGAGGTTATGTTGAATGCCGAGTTTTACAAAAAGATTTTTCTTCAAAATTTTAGTTCCTCTTATTCTAGCGTTTTACATATTTTTCTCTCTTTTTTATATAGATTTCAGATTGTTAGTGCGCTTCGTGAAAGGATATTGCAGGTGAAAGGTAAGTTATTTCTGTTTTTCATTAATAGAACTCATTTATTGTTTGCAATTAAGGAGATATTTTATGCAGGACAATGTTTTTGGTGTACACATAGTATTGTTTGTTACTACTCTAACACGTAAGTTCCAAATCTTAACAACATGTGTGAGCTAGAGTACGGAAAGATGGCTAATATTTCAAAATACCGATTTTTTGTTTTACGACTCTTTTTATACAGCGAGAACGTTTAGCAATGCAACGCAGTGCTTAGTCAAAAATGATTGGACTGTGTATTTTACCAGATTAGAAGCCGCGATAATTCAGATCACTACCAATATGAGGAATAATATTGTATCAGTATCAGATTCATGGTATCCGTAAACATATATACAGGATGGTCGCGTTAATCCGAACGACCTTCAGATTCCCTCGATAATCCGGGCAGCTAGAGCAAACAACTATTCGGATTAACGCGACCCTCCTTATCTTAAATCGCAATTTATGTGTTACACAATTTCTCCCAACACTACAGAAATTTACTCTTGGCTCTAGTTCCGCAGAAGGGTGAACATTCATTACACTAATTTCCCAATATTTTCCCTATCTAATGATTTCAATAATCTGTGGTTACATCCGTACCTATGTTGCAGATTCGTTGCACCGATTTCATTCACGTGAATCTTTTGGAAATCCCTCCAATTTCACAATCGACTTGCATCTATGCAATGCAAAGGTCAATGCAAGCGACCATTATGTATTGTATTCCGCCCACGTCGTTAATAGACTTCCACTGTTCGTACATCTCGATGAAGGTGATATCAGGCGGAAGAAGATTCAGGCAGAGACACAAAGTAATGCCAAGAGAGCGAAAGACGGTTAGTTCAAGCCAGGTCAGGTGTCATTCATTGCGTCTTGCCATCGCCATAACGGACACTTTCTAATTCCCGCCCTTAAATTACCTTCCGCTCTTCTTTACCGCTCTTCCTGCTTTCGAAATGGTACCTCTTACATTTTCCAATATTTATGGAGTCCACATCCCTTTAACCGTATTTTTTCTTCTGTAAATGTTATCTTTTAGTTCGGCCTTTTTCCTTACTGTTTTTATATATTGTCCCATGTTTATTTATTTAAAATTCAATTACATATACTCACCCATAACAAAGTGTATACTCTAATAACAATGGGTGATAGATAACATGTATTAAAAATAATATATACATATACAAAGTTGTAAACTTAATACTACAGGAATAAAAATATTAGACACAAATATAATCGCAATACTAAAAAGAGAACACTACATAACGAGAAAGAGTAGTGAATAAAATAATATTAAAAACAAATCCTTCCATTTGATTATTTTGTACAATCACGTGATATAACGTCTATACACAAACTGGTATTATTTACATTAGCTTAAGACTATAGTGATGCTTTTCTACCACATTAAAAACATTCACTAACCTATAAGTATACTCTAGGTGTGATTTTCTTTCAAATAAAGCAGAATTATGTTCCTAATTATATAATTCATTCTAATTAATTTATAAAATGCGGCTAGATCAAAGATTCAATAATGTAACAGAAGATTAATAAGATCTTCAGCATTTTTCTATAATTTGCGTTTTCCATTTATGACTAATATTTAATTATTCTTTTAATACTTATTTCCAAACTGTGTTATTGTTTGAAGTCAACTTTTCAAAAACCTCATGTACCGCCATCTTTATTCTTTCAACTTCATTTCCATAGTGCAACTTTGCTAATAGCTACGTTTTATCATGAATTTTGTTTTTAATTTCGACATTCTATATCGTCAATTTAACAAAACCGTAAAAGAATGTTCATGAATAGACAATGAAAAGGAATGTTGCCATTTTACTCAAACTGAGAGAGATCGTTTCCCCCTTTTTATGAATCGAGAGTTTTAGAATTCCAGCGATGACAAGTGAAATATAGCGAATGTTAAAGCGTGCTGGATTCTGCACGTACCAAAGCTATTTCCAATTCCACGGGAAAGAAAACGTTGATCGATTTTTGTTAACGGTTGCGAAAAGAGTGTAATCTAGACGTTAGCACGAGAAACATTTGTTAAGTTTATAGGGAAAGCTTTGATTTCTGGGAAGATACATTGCGTCGTTGAAATACTCAAAGTAAACAGATTGAATTTATCTCCCTCTTCCTCTAGTCGTATAATGGTTCCAATGAGTATTAAAATGTTACATTTAATATGCCGTCACAAACATGTTCGTTTGTATTAACTAATATAACAGTAACTACAAAATTGAGGAATTCGTGGGTATTTTGACCTGTGACAACTCCGATCACCTCTTTCGAAGGTTGGTTCTAAAAAACTTGCAATGATTTTATCGTACATTTCTGCTCTATGTGGTACACGAAATCTTGTACGCAGGGATTCCGTCAGGTTTTTCAGTTTGGGTGGAGGGTGTAATCCAAAATTGACATGGTGTATGTGGAGTTTTCACGGTTTCTATAGATTTTTGACCGTAAAATTTTTAAAGTTGGGAGGTGCACTCGAGAATTTGGGGGGTGACATCTTCCTACAGGGGTATCTGGCAGAATCCTTATACGTCGTAAAGAATCCTCAAAGGTAGGCACTGCCATCTGTTAGCGGTACGGTCAATAACTGCTTTCATTGACCGTAGCGTGTTGACATAGTGCAATATATCCCAGTTTACATGGTATATATACAACTACCGCGAGGTATTTACTACTGAACAGCTGCCAACATGCAATAGCTAATAAAACTACTGACAGTAAGGGCAGTTTGCGTGATTTAGCGACAGAGGGCACGGTAAAGAGACTCATGTTTAAATTCGAGCATGTTCAAACACTAAATTTTGTCAGAAATTAGGAAAATATACTCAAAGTTGATCAGATGGGGGAAAACAAACCGTGCTAAGTGAACAATGTATGGCTTCTTCTTTGTCTCGGAAAAATGTATTCACATATTCACGCATAATTTTCTGCGCATCAAATATTGCATACCAGCTGAAAAATCTTCAAGACCACCGATGGTAATCGAACTATGCTTTGAGATAAACTGGTGTAGACCCTTGCGAGGAGTAAAGCTCTCTCAAGCCAGTAAGTCCAGCTTAACTTTCCTTCATCCTTCCACGCAAATATGGAATACTAAAATCATCCATAGTTTGAACACTAAGCTTCGTCGCTGTACAATCTGGATCAAGAAGATATAATCAGCTTTCTTATGGCGAATATTCCGGTTTGAAAAGTGTCATCAATAAAGAAAAAAATGCTTGTAATTTCGTATATGCAAAGGTGTGGTTACCGCACACAACACTTCCACTTATTGTACGGCACCATCTGTACAGGTAATTCCATCATCTGTTCTCAGGAAACGACCCCATGTGTACATTTGCCTGTTTCTTTGGGCAGTACCCTTTGCTCCATCATGACATTGATTATTACTTAATCTATGGCTTACAGAAGTTCATCACCGCAGTAACAAACGTTCGCCACAGGATTCTCTTCTGGGCAAGATCGAGACACTTTTCACCGCAAACATACTTCTCGGATCCCTCTAAAACTTTTAGAAAACTTTGTTTTATATGGGCCCGTCTAGTAACTTTGTACTTCGGCCCGTCAGGATTCGACCATTTACAGACTAATTAAAATCCATAAACACCCATACCCCTGCAGGGACTCGAACCCGGGACTTTCGCGTCGTCAAGATCCCTCTAATATTGTCCTGCCAACGTCGCCTCGGTCTTCCCAATGGCCTCTTCCCATCCGGCTTTGCAACCATGATGGAATCTAATGATCATATGTTAGTTGTTGTGATTTCATTATTCTTACAACATCGGGTGAGTCGTACAGTCCGTGGAGTTCTTCATTACGCAGTCTCCTCCATTTTCCAGTCATCTCGTCCTGTTTCGGTCCGTATATCTTTCTCAAGACCTTATTTTCAAACATTCGTAATTTATGTTCATCTACTAGGGTCGTACTCCAACTTTCGCAACGTAAAGTGACAGAATAACAGTTTTGTATATTTTCAATTTCAACTTCCTTTATATAAATCGCAAAGTTAGAAATTTCTTGACTGAATAGAAACATGCGTTGCCCGATACTAAGCGTTTTCGTTTTATTACTTCTGTTATATGTTCTCATTCTTAATTGTTACGTAGCTATTTCCGTGACTCTCTGTGTTACGGCTTATTATCATTATCTGTAGACATATCTCATTGCAAGCTTCTACTAAGATATCGGTGTTATTTTGTAGTACATCCATATCGTCCGCTATTAAATCTACATCATCCGCGTACACGAACAGTTGATTCAAGCCATTCAACGTTAGTCACTTTTCGTCCTCTTTTATTTTTTAAATCGCATATTCTAAAGCAAAGTTAAACACTAGTGGTGAAAATACATCACCTTGTTTCAATCCGTTGCGAATCTTGAAACTATTGATTATTAATTACACTTCTGAATTCTCTAAACATAAACTGCATATTATCCCATTGAACTGGCTTCGATACATCCAGGGTGTAAATCCATAGTGTATCCATCTATTACACAACTAACCTCTTTATCATTCATTACGAACTTACAAAATACATTTTACTTTCAATTGTGTTATCAACCTTTTCATTCATTTGATTTTCCTTTCGATTTCAACCATTCATTATACAATATTACGTGGATCATTAACATATTAAAACAATAACTCTTGGCACCATCTTCTAGGTGTATCAATAAAGAACATCTGTTGATCTTAACTACGACCAAAAACAAAAGAGAAACATCACATTTTCCCAGAACATACTACTATAAACGATAAAACTATGATAATTATACCTTACTGCAATTTAGATAGGTGTAGAAATGTAAATACATGTACATGTAAATAGATATATGTAACCGACAATGAATGTTTAAACAATCTTCCTTATAGTAAAGTATAAAGTTCTACAAAGGTTTTACATCTTACTATTAAATAAAATGGTTTGGATGTCAGTCTCTGAAAACAAGGAAGCAATAACATATAGAATTAAGACTGATAAATGTTGCCCATCTATTGATAATTTTCAGTAACTGGAAATTATTAATAAAAAATTGCAAGTGAAATTAGATCTCCAGTCATAAAACTGTGAAATTAACCATGTTATTTCGCTGTAATTAATCTCTTGGGATAATTAGAATTTAAAAAAAAGGATAATTGAAATACGAATATACATACAAAGAAAGATTTAAACCATGTAAAATTGAAAATCATAAATATATATATATATGAACATGCAAATTAGTAATGCTTCACATATTATTACGGAATTCGCGCGATGTAACCAAAACTGTATGCATATTCATGACTATTGTACAAAAAATATTATTTCATTTTTCAAAGCTTTGTAAATGTATATTATTGTAAAAAAAAATGTTTCTTTATTTGACAGCTAGCTGCCAGCGCTAGAGAGATTGCGTCTGTATTTACATTCAGGTGATGGAAGTAGCTTACACTACACTAGCATATAGAGTAGATAGGTGTGAAGAGCAAATCGGTGCTCGTTCGTGCTATATAGTTCATGTTAGGTTCATTGAATTGTCAATGTGAAATAACCGACTGATGGACAACGAAAGTATTTCAAAAAGAGTTCGCTTACTGATTTTAACTTTCCAAGTTAAATCTTTATACATTTTTATATATATCTTTTACTCAAGTCTTTTAGTTATATCAAAATTATTTGTTCAGATAAGATAAAATTAATTGTATGGATGATAACAACACTATGACTTACGCCCGTCTCAATAGTTACTCAGTGATAGTGGTATTACTGTACTCTCTAGGTGAGGGGTAACGTTCCTCGTATTTTAACCTTGGAATTCCAACTTCGATTCCCGATTGCATTACGATGATTTTTTCGGGACAGACCTCAAATTTTAGGGTTGAGCTCTGAAATTTTTTAAAATATTTCCGTATTTCATAAAACACTGGGAATTTATTTTTTTTGGCACGTTTAAAGTAAATTTGACAAAATCGTTTTGTTCTTTAAAAAAAATATGTTGATTTATTGTAATTTAAGATGTTTAGATTTATTTTTAAGTAGTGTTTATAGGCTTATTTGATATTATGACTTTGCTTTCAGTTTTCAACTTCCTACGTATTTTAATGTTTGAAAGGTGGTGCATTTGTATTATTTTCAAAGTCCAAATAGCTTTTTTTGGGACGGGTCTAAGACATAGTGCTGTTACGGCTCATAAATTAATAATATGTATATATATTTATCGAAATAGTTTTTAACAAAACGCAAATTTTAAGCTAAATTTATGACCTGAATGAAAATGTTTTCTTGAGTTTGCCCTCAAATCACCCGAAAATAGAGAGAAAGGGGGCCCCCGGCGACCAGTCTCCAATTTTGAATGAGAAAATATCACCACCGTAAATATCTTAAAACTGAATATTCTGTCCTGGAGACAGCAATCTGATTTTAAAAAAAAACAGTGAGCCACTATTTGTCTAGATCTTTTTAGAATCTTGCCGTCACAAAATTGCCTCTAACTAGAACATTCGTTTATATTTTCATTAATAGATTTCTTTGGAGCACAGTAACAGTAAAAAAAATTACTAGTTTACTTTTTAACGTAAATTTTAATCTCACTTCTCCAGTATTGTTCAGCGAAATTTGATAAACTTTTTGCATATGTCCACGTGAACATAATAAATATTCCATGCTTATATTAAAAAATTGTTATAAAATAAAAACCTGTACGTACTGCAAGTAAACCAAGTTAAGAAAATCAGGAAAAAGTAAAATAATTTAAGGTATGTAGTGGTGAACTGATGTGCTGCGCTCTGGTGCAAAATTATGTAATTCAATTGCTTACAAACTGTTTGCTGTTCTGGCTTCCTTGAGCTACGAAAATCTGCATACGCCCTTCCTTTCGATAGTAAAATATTATGTGACTAAAAAAGACAAACACAAATTCTGTTTTATGTGTTTATTTACTGTTGATACACATACAAATATTAAGAATTTAATATGTGATTAAAGTAAAGTATTCTTTGTTTTATGAAATTTTAAGCTTTCATGAGAACTTTTCATAATAAACGATTTTCTTCGGTTTTTTTCCGTTATGTATTTACATGACAAAAAAAACCGAAGACAGCCTTTTATTTCCTTTTTTATATTTATTAGTTGATGTCAATTCACTCAGCAATACTCGTGAGAAATATCGACAGTTGGAAAACCTGGACGATGTATGGTAATAGCAGGAGTTATGTTCTACCAAGTAAATGGGATGTATGAGCTTGTTTGACGTCACACAGTTTAGCGATGACTAGAAAATGGAAAGGCACATCTCATTCTTGAAATTTACTCTTGATCTGTATTGTGAACATCACCGCCATAGTTGCAAATCCTGTTTCACACATGTTCTAGGTATTATTCTCGATGAAACTTTATCATGGTCGGAACATGTAAAACAAATATGCAAGCGAGTCCATAGAAAAATGCACCCACTCACTCTTTTGAAAAACTTTCTTCCTTCACGTATTAGAATCTCCTTGGTACAGTCTCTCTTATTCCCGCTCTTCGATTACTGTGATATAGTGTATAACGATATGTCTGTTACTCTAGCGAATAAATTGCAAAAAATGCAAAATAGATGTGTTCGGTTTATTTTCAATGATAAAAGGTATGATCATGTATCAAGCAGGTTCACCGCACTGGCATGGGTAAAACTAAAGGAGAGAAGAACCTTTCATATTCTTCTCCAGGTATTCAAGGCAGTAACTTTAAAGTCTCCTCCATCTCTAGCTTCCATGCAAAAACCTGTGCACCTCAATCATAACATAAACACTCGTTCACATAATGATGTCACCCTAAGGATACCAAAACACAGATCTGAAAGCTATTCGAAATCATTTGCAGTGTACGGCATCCAACAGTGGAACAATCTTCCTTCCGCAATTCGCACAGCCAGCTCAGTCAATAGCTTTAGAAATAAACTTTATGGTCATTTTCTTACACTTGCCCATAGCAGTACAAAACAATGTTAATTTCACTGGAAGGTTTCTCTTCCAGAAATAAATATGGTATGTCGTCAATCTGCCTGTACTCTTGCTTCAATTTTACTTTCGTGAGCGCAGTGTAAGGGATATCTGTATTATACATAGATACCAACCACTAAACCACGGGGACACTCACTCCATCCAAAATCAAACAAACAGAACCGTGTTGCCCAAGAACACAAAGGTTCAAAACGGGATAAGCGCCGGGCCAAAACTGCCTAAGTGCTAAACAACAGAGCACTCCGGACGCTCCCCAGTGAAGTCTCGCCAATCTTCACTACTAGAAGGTGCCCCTACGTGTGTCATATATATCCCCCTAAAGAAGGTTAAGAAGAAAGAAAGTGAAGCATCATTCTCCCGTGGACAGGTGGGTAACGCTCGCAAAGAGTCAACAATAACACTCGGACTGGAAACTGGCCAGCTGAACCAACTCAAACGGGTCACTCGAGAGATAAGTCACGACTTCACCAGCCAAGGTCATGTCCCACGGCCACATAACGTACGAGAAAAAGATAAAGCATCAAACTATCGAAATAAAACATCATTCTCATCATCAGGACACGCTAGTACCGGAGAAATCTCGAAGAGGGAGCACACGATTACCGAAGGATAACAATATTCGAAATATAGTACAGAGATAGGCATAATCTATAACGATGGAAAAAAGGAGGGGGAGGGAGGATAGAGAAGGAAAGAATTCCCCACCCCACCAAAAGGGAGAGAGCGGAGAACGACCCACATTACCGCATAGAAAATGCCATAGTAGCCCAAGCCTCCACGCACACAGACTTCAAACTGGAGGCGATAAATCAAAGTTTATCCATACACGTTCACAAGTCACCGAGGTAAACTTTAAAAGTCAAATAAAAGAATTGGTGGCAAAAATTTAATATTCTGAACCTCTCAGAACAACGATTGAATCGAAAACGCTATCGCGCACCAGTAATGGGCCACGCACTACAGTAAAACCTACAGTTAACGAAACTGCACTAGTGACACTCGTATTCCAGCGGAAAGAAGTAGGAGAATCAAAAGTTCTAACATACTACCTATCCGCTGGAAGACAACGCTATTGCCCCTTAGTGTACAAGGTCGTTGTAGCAAATTTTGAATACAATATTACGTGAAAGTCCATAAAATAAAAATACTGAAAGTTTAATGTGCGTTCACTCACCTTAACACGAATTAAAGTCAATTCAATGAACACTTGTACTATACGCGATAGTGCAATCTCAAAAATATATTTGCATAAAGCATCATTGTTCAAATTAACTTAAATAATAGCTACTACTACATGCGTTTTCAATAAAATGGTCAAGCCCTTTTTATTCATTGTTTATTTCAACAAAACGATAGAAAAGTTCAAGTCATCGAACAAAAATTACTGAAAATTTCATATTCCTGGATGCATAGAGTCATCTGAACGAAAAAAAAATATATCTGAATTTAAGTTGAAAATTCACATCTCTTGAGGAGAGAAACCCGACAGTTCATAAATTCGGTTGAAAAAGAAAAGTATGTTTAAAAATCACTATTTCGTCCATAGAAAATCATGAGATTACACAGTAATCGAAAATTATGCTTTGACAAAAATCGTAGTGTTTAGAATTTCAAGTCCAAGATTTCTTGTTGGTAAAATAATGTGCAAATCACTGTTTTGTACGCAGACGTATTAATAGCATAAACAAACATCCGAAACTTCTGACCCTTTCCAACTGTATCACTGTCACTATAAACGACGGGTCAGTTTCACTGTAAGCACTTTTCTAAATTCCAATCACTTGACAAGGATTATCGAAAAATGAGATTTTTACACATTGTCGGTATTCTCGAGATAGCTATTTAAATTTCATAATACAATTTGAAAATTAATCGGGTTTTAGCGATCTAGACAGTTTTCTATTCGGTTGAAAATTTACTTAAGATTCGAAACGGAATCAAAGCCGACGAAACAGAGCGCAAATAAATAACAAAAGGAGAAGAAGAAGGATACGTCACAAAGTAGTTCGAGAACAAATCTTTACGTTAAGAAAGCTAAACAAAAGAGAATCAAAAGATTAATCCATAGCTCGACAAAAGTAAAAGACTATAACTGGATCATTACAGTAAAATCGTTTGGCTTCGAAGGATCCTTGTCGGGAATTCATAACAATATAAATAAAATAAATGGAACAGAGTTTCCTGGTTATGTTTACAGCACATTAAACAAAACACACATGTGTAGGTGAGTGTGTGTGTGTGTGTGTGTGTGTGTGTGTGTGTTTGGTTGTGGGGTTCTATGTAGGGAGTGGGAGGGGTACGTATTGTGCTCATATCGGGGGAATAAATAGAGGGATGGGCTAGAATGGGATAAAATTGATATTTTACATAATTTTATCTTTGTAATAAATGTTTTATTACATATATATGTGCTAGTATGTATCTTGGTTGAGTGGAAGACAAGGCTATCAGCCTTAACTTTGCCATGCTAAATATAAGTCTAAATAAATAAAAAATAAATAAATAAAAAGTTGCGATAGTCAGAATAATATCCAAGGCCTTCTCACTTTTAAGAACCTCCAAACTTCAGATTGTACTGAAGAAAGAAAGAAAGATAGTCGTCAGTGCGTTGCCTGAGGAAAGATCAACAAACTGCTCCTCCTTTGCTGTGATGAAATTTGGTGAAGAGACTGTGTTGAATGTATCCCCGATCCAGCTGTATCTGCCAAATGGTATGAGCCATCGAAAAATGTTTCCTCTAAGAGTTGTCCAAAATTTAACGCTCGTTTCAAAGAAAAAAATCAATCCCTCGTTGCCATTTACAAATTTAAAGTTGTCTCCCGTATAGGTATTCCCTAGACGCCATTGCTTTCAGAAACATTACTACGTTATTCTGCATGTACAATTTGGTATGGACATTTTTTTTAAAGATCTATATGCAAGAGGAACCGAGTTATAGTACTGGTTCCGACTTTCAGAACCACCCTGTTAAAATCGTCACCTTGGATCCAGCAGGTACTATGTCCACTTTTTTTTGGCAAAATCGACTTAACACTGCTGGCAAAGGCCTTGTGCTGAATGGCATCAACCCCAAAAGTACTATCTCACAAAACGGCCTTCATGTGGATAAAAATGTAATGAATTTATACAGACTTTAAATGAAATTTCAAACTTATAAAACTGTTTTTTTTTCTTTCGTAATTCACACCCTGCATATATTTCTTTTGTAGTGGTTTAAACACTGTTTCTTTCAGGCATGCTTTCAGAGGGTTCTTCTGGGGGGTGTAAAGTCAAAATTGGGAGGATGTAAATGGAGGCTTACATGGTTTCTATCGATTTTTAGTCGTAAAAAATTGAAGTTAGGGGGTGTTCTCGAGTATTGGGGGGGGTGGCGGAATCACTGATACTGTTATATGTATTATAATAGCACATTCTATAAATATTCTTTGTCATTTTCAGGTTAACTAAGGAAATACGACATACTGTTAGGTAACATTACTGTTATTTCATATTTTAGTACATTGGAGTCAATATACATTATTTATAAGTTTCGTATTACCTCGCCGCTCGAGCCCTCTGAATGAAACCTTGTTCACAATTTGGAATTTACATGTATTTTCTAATAATTTACAGTTTGAATTTTCCTTGTTTTACATAACAATCATAACGAAAAAATTGAATTTCGTTTCTATGTTACGATACTGGAAATTTCGTAGCTGAATCCAAATGCCAAAGAAAAAGCGACAGTAGCTTTGGGTGTATGACAACTGGAAATAAGTTCATTTTAAATTTGGAACTTAAATTTCTGTTCGAAATCATGGTCAAATTTGAACAGTAACAATGCTGTTTGTACTTTACAGATGATACATATAAGTATCATATTAACCATGACGAAAGAAAGAAAGACGATAAATATAAATCCACATAAGAACCTATTTTGGATTTTTACCCGGGAATATACCCTGATTTTCCCCCAGCCCCCCCAAAAATTAAAGACCCGAGTTTTTTTTTACATCACTAGAAGCAACAAGAAAACAAACTACAAAATTAACTGAATAAACAAAATTGAAAACGAACTTAAAAAATTAAGAAAATAAGGAAACTAAAAGTAAAAATATAGATGGCCGTAAGTCAACTACAACCAACTGAAAGAAAAGAAATGAAAAACGCGTTCTGTAAACAAAGTTTCGAAGAATTGATGTTATTGCATATAATACGTAAACACAAGTATTTGAAGTTAATGAAGAATTGAGAAATTACTTTAATTGTAACTTTTTATTTTTTAACAGTAAATGCAGAAAGTTAAATTCAATTTATGAAGATAAAGAAATATAATTCTTTGAAAGATAATTTGTTATTGGTATTTTAATACCGTAGATTCTGACATAAGGTTTGTAATGATGAAACAGCATAAACACAGAGATTGTATAATATTCTGAGAGCATGTGATACACAGATATATTCAGTAAAGAAAAACACATCTTTCTGACAAGGCTGATTATATTATAATAAGAAAACCAAAGTTTTTAAAAGGCTGATTATATTATAATAAGAAAACCAAAGTTTTTAAAAGGCTGATTATATTATAATAACAAAAACAAAGTTTTTAAAAGGCTGATTATATTATAATAACAAAAACAAAGTTTTTAAAAGGCTGATTATATTATAATAACAAAA
>JAGDQP010007409.1:19231-34993 GCA_022664845.1 Lepisma saccharinum | reverse complement strand
AACAAAAACAAAGTTTTTAAAAGGCTGATTATATTATAATAACAAAACCAAAGTTTTTAAAAGGCTGATTATATTATAATAACAAAAACAAAGTTTTTAAAAGGCTGATTATATTATCATAAGAAAAACAAAGTAGAGTGTAACAGTTTTGGAAGTATAGTCTACCCCCTCCTTCTTCAGATTGCACTCTATCTCTGTAACAAAACGTAGATTATGATTTAGGTAAACAAGAAAGGAGATCGCCTTTTCCTTTCTACCAATCAGGAAATAGAGTGCACTCTGAAGATTCAGGTGGCATATTTCCAGAACTGTTACACTGTAGTTTCTTTTTGTTATCAAAGTATAATCAGCCTTGTCAGAAAGCTGTGTTTTTCATTATTCAAGGCCGTATTGTCATAATTAGAGGGCGGATTTTGATGAATATTCGATAATCTGCATGACTAAGGCTGTTTGCAATTAAATTATGGGGATTTTATTGCGCATATAACGACATAGTTTAGGTGTACGTACATATTTCGCTCGTTACTGCATATACTAGCATATTTCCATAAAGTTTTACGTATGAACTTTTGTAAAACACTTTTTCTCTATCTACCGAATTGAAACTCTTCGAGAGGTTATTAACCGTTATTTAAAACACAAAGCTGCCCGAAGGAAAAAAATCGATGGATGCCAAACTGACATCACAGCTGTTGGAAAACTAGAGTATGGAATGTACCGACAAAGAAAGATGTTTACCTTTCAAAACATCTAGTATAGTGGCGACTGGGATTAGATTTACATCGGCACTGAAACAGACTGTTGGTTTCACCTCACTTGTCCCCCGCCTCTGAACTTTGAACTTTTTTTTTCCTCTTGATTGTTCTTTGGTTGGTCACCTTATCGTCATTGCACGTGTTTGAAGGGGAGAGGTAACAGAGGCTTGCTTGACACTGCGCTTCTTCAGAAGACGGTACTCGAAACTATGTTGTTGCTTGTGATATTAGCGACAAGGAAAAGTTCTGGGTAATTTTAGTCCCCATCGCCACTATTATTGTCAGCTTGAGATCGTGTCGTATTCCAGCATCGCTGTCGTTATTTAGGAGATCAATGTACTATTTCTTTTAATCTCCGTATAAGCGCATTTCGTAGAAATATTGTGGATTACTGGTTGTGTGTTAATTTTATTTATTAATACAAAGTACAAAGACTATGCGACGAAGATTTGGCTTAATAGCCTTTCTGCACCTTAGGCTCAGGCCAGTATAGGAGAGGGAATTGGAATACCGAAATAGAGCCGGCCAGGGTCTAGGTTTGAAGGTACCATCTCGGCATCTGCCTGGTCTGACTGAAAGGACACCTTGGAAAAGCCCTAGTCAGCATGGTCTACCTCCAGATTTGAGACCGGGGCTTCCGAATGAGAAGTTAACACTCGACCAACTCAGCTACGGCTGCTCGATGTTGGACTTTCTAAGATTGTTAACAGTCTCTCACGACTCTTCTAATCTTACATGTGAAGCGTATGCGCGAACAAACGTCTAAGTGACATTTTCAAATAAAAAAAATCACGAGCACATTTTTATATATAACAGGAAAAATATGAGGCATAAAATATTCATACTTTGTTCGAAGACATGTTAGACTAAAGTCCGATTTTATACAAAATATTAATATTTTATGCCTCATATTTTTCCTGTTATATATAAAAATGTACTCGTGATTTTTTTTATTTGAAAATGTCACTTAGACGTTTGTTCGCGCATACGCTTCATGTACTGTGCTTATATAGATCAGTCAGTTGTTTGGAAACAGGTAAAGGTAGCATGAAAAATTCTAAATAATCTTTATACGAAAAGGACGGCAATCGGAAACGAGACGCTGCAGGGATCTGATTTGGTAAGACAAATTAGTATATTCCAAAAATAAATGACTGAAGTTTTCTCAGTTTTTTTCTGTAACGCCAGACAAATGTTGGGACGGTATCTACGAACTAGACCTCGGCCAATTAGCTTCTAGCATATTCTCCCCTAATCAATTCCGTCCTGAGCCTGAGATGCAATGCGTTTAATTGTTGCGCGGGATGTACTCAGAGGAATGTGGGAAGGAATCAATCCTGGCCTTAAGAAAGGTACAATTCCATCACCTGGTGAGACAACGCGCAACCAAGGATAGCATCAGTGAGGATGGTCGACTTGAGCACAGTTCGTGATCACCCAACCTCCGCATTGTTGCTTAGTTGTTAGAGCCGTAAGCCACATCACTCCTGCTGACTGCGTCCCTACGTAGCAGAGCTGAATCGAGTCACCGGATCAATCGGGTCATTCGGGTAAAGTTTTAGATGGGTCATCGGGTATAGGTTTCGGATCCGGCCTGACCAAATTTAGGCCCGGTAACCAGAAGGACAAAGCAGAATTTTAAATTATTTTCTTGCGTTTGAACCAGGGATTCAGGCTATATTTTCAGTTTGGGGATGTAAAGTCAAAATTGGGAGAGTGTAAGTTAAGTTTGTAGGGTTGGCCAGGACCAAATTTGCCTGGTGCGACTGACGAAAACCTCCGGAAAAACCTCATTCGGGATGGTCGACCGCTGGGATCGATCCCAGGATCTCCTGAAAGCTAAACCAATGTTCTACTGCTGAGTCACGGCCACTCGGTGACACTTATATTTGTCCTTGGTACGCCTGGAACCCTGGGAAGTAAAGGCGGTCGACCCCATCTCATTTCGGGTCGTAGGTCAAAAATATCTGGAGTGCTATCTACACGGCGCGTACGCATTGCATAGGGGATACTTTTACCTTACCTAAATTATTTTTATTATTATTTCAAGCAGAGAATTGTTTGATGCCCTTAATTGTAATCCTGCGTACGCTACTGCAATAAGTAATAACCTATCGATTGATTGAATTGTTATTTACGTCCTAAACGAGCTGGTAAGATTCTAAGGACGGGACATACAGTTTAACGTAGGCTCCGAACCACTTGTGCCCCCACCGGAAATCGAACCAGGGATCCCTTGATTACAAGGCAGCTGTAGTTACCACTCACCCACGAGGGACACTAAGAACCTATCGACAAATTTTTGCGTTGATTTCATTTAGTATACTTGCTTGCACTTGCGAGAACAACAATGAATGAAGTAGAAATACCCAAAGAATCATAAAGCCTCGAAAGAAGAGGTCTCTTGAGATCTTTAGAACTTCAACTGGGCTGAAACATGTTGAGCTAGGGAAGGATGTAGTAAAATTCCTAAAATTAATATGCATAGAACTGATAGTTCCTTTTAATGCTGCGTACTTTCTTTGTGTACAAAAATATGCTTACCGATAAACGAAGGAGTTTTGGACCAGAGAATCTTGAAAAGTGTCTTCTCATCAACTGTAATATGTCTAACAGCAACAACGAACAGAATTGATACACTGTATGAGTGAAAGAAGATTGATAGTAAAGATATCAAAATTGTGTATAGTCTGCACAAAAATTAGTAGTTTACATTATTTTTGTCTTTTTTTTTCAATATTTACTTATCCTTTTTAGCCCATATTTAGAGAATATTTTTGCCATTTTTACAGAATATTTGCGTGCATATCGATCCGCCCTCTAGTCACAATACAGATATATTCAGATTATAAAACAGGACTTACTTTGCAAACTGTCCGACTTTGGCGCGCACTCAGTCCCGAAGTCACTGTGGACCCTCATCAATAGAGGAACACACATGATCTGGAGTGAAAGCTGACAGTGCCCTCACCAAAGAGCACTGCAGACTGGCGATACACCGATACTGTGATGTTATTTGTAGTCCAGAAGATTGAGATCTGGACCGGCAGATGACCAATCAGAAGAAGAAATCCGTCGCTGAAACCTCGGCTGAGTTGTGTGTGCTTTGTGGACGGATGCGGAGTCCTGCCCATGAAACAGTGTGGTGCTGAGTCACTGGTTCCAACACTGTCTCCTGACGGTCACTGGTTCATATAAATGGAGCACAGTGGTGCCGTCATAACACACAACTCACCATTCCATCAGGTTGACGATGGATGGGCCCCTTTGGACACTCGGTGCCTTGTCAGTAGTTTAGTCGGAATCTACAATTTTGCGAACCATCCAAAGTGAAAAACTTTTTCGTCAGTGAACAGAATTTTTATGTGTCCATTGCTCTCGTAACATTCCAGGAGAAGCTTTGCTTTTCTTGCTCGTTTCGCCTTAACTTTGGTGTGAGGAGGTCCTTCTACGCCGCTTGTAAGCTTGAAGTCCCATGTCTTCTAAACCCGCAAGACATTGACATTTTGAAAAGGTCATGTCACAGGGCATCACTCATTTGGAGGAGAAGTATCATTTGTTACACATGCTTTCATAGCTTCCAGGGCGCATTATTGTCCTTGGCTTCCCCATTTCAAGCTTGTGACAGAATTTATAGTACGACTAGGTAGAATGTCCGATAGATTTTGTGATGTGTTTATGTTAGTAACAAATAACTAAAATCTATTTAAGCTAATTATGAATAAGAATCTCATCTTATAATAGAAAAGGATACTAAATTCAACGTGAGTAGATATACAGAGTGTTTATGAACTACACCGACGAACTTTGGGAGGTGATTTCTCACATCAAAACAAGACGAAAATTTTTCGAAATGTACATAGTTTCGGAACTACAGGCTGCCGAATGCGTGGGAAAATGGACTTTAGAGTTGACCCAAAGAACAGTAGAGTCTTGTTGTGAGGAATCACCTCTCAAAGATTGTTGGTTTAGTTCATAAACACTCTGTAGAAATGAAGATTTTCTAACAGTGTAACGTGTTAGAAGCAAATAAGTGCACATAGTACTATTTAGCACGCTACACAGCGTGTTGTCAAATAACAGCTGCAAAAACACCTTAGAAGATTTCTGACATAAAAATAAGAAGAAAAGCATACACCATGCAATGTGCACAAATGCTTCGTTTCGGTGCTATGAGCTACCAAAAGCATGGAAAAATGAACTATATAAAGGCTAATTCACACGTACGGTGCCGTGCCCATGCATGCCCCCGCCATGCCCCAACAGTGCCGTCTTGAAAAGAAGCCATCCCGGTCGCAATAACATCTTTTTCCTTGCAACCTATCCTTGGAACTTGTTATTAGCAGCACGACATAGGAACGGCACCATATGTGTGAATCGTCGCGGCAATGGCACAGACGGAGCATGGCAGGGGAACGGCATGGGCACGGCACCGTATGTGTGAATTAGCCTTTACTTGTTCTCTCCAATACCACTAACAGTAGAATGAGGCGACACGATACCATCAGACTTGAGACCTGTTGTGCCCAAAAATGCATATTGCAAAATTGTGCCATGAATCCCCAAAGAATTCTAATACATTCTCTGAAGCAGCGTTTCTCAACCTTTTTACATGCAAGGATATGTCTGAAACAATTCTACGGATCACTGAACTTTGTTGTTTTATTTTTTTTAAAAACTGTAAGTAATGGGTTTTACTGACATTTGGGGCATACAATATGATTTGGAAGATAATCAATCTTAGGGTATGTTTTGAATATCTACGGAAACACAGTCGTGGACCAAAGGTGGTCCGCGGACCACATGTTGAGAAACACTGCTCTGTAGTTAATATAGGTCGAAATAAGCACGAATGAGACGATTTTCTATATGAATAAAGATGATAGACGTAATCACTGCTATCCAAACGAGCAATGACTATATTTTGCTTATAAATGCACCAAACGTTCGTTGTATTTGTAATCCAACCACACATCTTTTTACAAAAATCATTACACGAGGGAAATTTGTTTGAGATATTGACTTGACTGACGCAAACAATTTACTGTTATACAGATGTTCTCGGGATATCAGCCAGGTGAAGTCCGACGATAGAGCCGACGTTTCCACGTCTGCACAGGAAGTTTTCACGTCTGCACAGAACAGCACCAGAAATACCAGACCATTCTCGAAACAAAGTAATTATCAATCTCACCGACAAGCCTCTAGACGAAGCCACTTCCTCGTTATTAAGGAAAGGACTGAACTTTGCTCCAGTTCCTAAGAGCATACCAACAGCAGATATAATCTCCGGCATAGAACAAGCAGTACATTCCCTACCAGCAGAAGAAGCAGAAGAAATCCGCCAGGACATAAGTTTGGCCCTAAAAAGGGCCAGATTGCCTAAACCTAACATCACCAAAGATGAAAGAACAGCACTTAGGAATCTTCGTGAAGACGCCAGCACCACTGTATTACCAGCAGATAAAGGAAACGCCACCATACTCATTCCTACTGAAGCCTACAAGAAGAAGATGTCAGATTTACTCAACGACTCGGCCTATAGACAACTCAAGAAAGATCCCACCGCCAGTATTGAACGTAGAGTTGCCATCCTTCTGAAGAAGGCAAATTTGCCAGAAGAAATACGAAAGAAAATCACGTCACATAACTGCCAACCACCGAGACTGTATGGACTACCGAAAATACATAAGACTGACATCCCAATGAGGCCCATTGTCAGTGCAATTGGAAGCCCAACTTACCGTCTGGCCAAGTACCTCACTTCTCTTCTTCAACCCTTGGTGGGACAGTGTGAACACCACGTCAAGAACTCATATGAATTCGTGGAAATACTGAAGACCATACGTATTTCTCCAGATGACATCCTAGTCAGCTTCGATGTGGTCTCTCTGTTTACCAAGGTTCCAGTACAGGACACGTTGCTTTTACTCAGCGAGCACTTCCCGCCGGTGATTGTAGATTTATTCAAGATAACATTAACTTCCACATATTTCCTCTTCGACGGACAGTACTATGAACAAACAGACGGCGTCGCCATGGGATCACCTCTCTCACCAGCAGTGGCAAATTTTTTCATGGAGAGTTTCGAGCAGAAAGCACTACAATCAGCACCATTAAAACCATCATGTTTTTACAGATACGTCGATGATACATTTGTCATTTGGCCACATGGTAGAAATGCGCTACAGTCGTTCCTTGAATTTCTCAACAATCAACACAGCAACATTAAGTTCACCATGGAAACAGAAACGGAGGGCTGCATACCATTTCTAGACATCCTCATTCGTCGCAAACCTGATGGAAGTCTGGGCCACAGTGTTTATAGGAAGCCTACCCATACCGACCTTTACCTTAATGGAAACAGTTTTCACTATAAATCGCAGCGCAATACAGTCATCAGCACACTTGCACTTAGAGCAAAAAACATCTCAGACCAAGAAAGCCTCCCTAGTGAACTGGCACATCTCAAGAAGACCTTACTGCAGAATGGATACAAGAAAGATGACATTCGTTTGGCCCTAAAAAGGACCTTTTCCAGCAAGAAGAAGACCACCCCAGAAACTGAAGATCCAGTCAATATTGCAGTCCTGCCCTACACTGGTAAACTTTCTGGAAAGGTTGCAAGAATCCTGAGGAGACACAACATCAAAACCATTCATAGACCGCCGTCAAAAATCAGAAACCTACTTCGTCCAGTTAAGGACGACTTGGGTCTTAAGACACCAGGAGTATACTGCATTCCTTGTGAATGCGGAAAAACATACATAGGACAAACAGGACGGACAGTAGAACATCGATGCAAGGAGCATGAAAGATACATAAAGCTATTTTATCCGGAGAAATCAGGCCTGGCAGAACACAGCATAACAGAAAAACATAGAATTTTATTTTCTGACACTAAAATTATCTCAAAGAGCTCCAATTACTGGGATAGGATCATAAAAGAATCACTTGCCATACTACAAGAACGTAATAATGTCAACAGAGATACAGGATTTCAACTTAGTCGGACTTGGACACCAGTCATAAAGAAAACATACATGAAAACGACCAATCAGCGTCAAGCTACAGGCCAACCAATCAGAGACACAGATTCTTAAGCTCCGCCCCCTACCGTTACTATATATAGTACACATGAACTGGTCTCATGCATACTCCCCGATTTTGTATGTGGGGAGCCCCGGCGACAGCGAAGCGACGCACCCCGTGCCTGTGGCGGCTGTGGAACATTTTCACACTGTTTCTGCATTTCGTCCCTCCCCATTGCTCTTCTAGACCGTAGTTAGTTCTTTTCCAACTAACAAACTCAACCTCAGATTACATACCTACCAACCTATATGGTCACATCATTCCAGTAGATTTTAGTCGTAGTGGGTTTTTTCCCGGCATCACCGGGTTTTTTCCCTCTATCAAAGCTCTTTTGCCCCTTTTCTATTGTCTTTTTTCACCTTCTTTCACTATTCCCGATTTAGTGGTAAATGTCTTATGATAGAAACCTCTAGAATACCTCAGATCCTTGCTTTTTAGTATCCTTACTAATTGCATGCGGAGACCTCGGTAGAAGAAAAAAAAAAGTCTCAGTATACTTGCCCTGAAGATGAGATCAATGTCTGTTCTTGAAACGTCGGCTCTATCGTCGGACTTCACCTGGCTGATATCCCGAGAACATCTGTATAATATTCGCCGCCAGGAAAGCTTCAATTCTAATTTACTGTTACTTACTGGAAAGCAGTTCCTTTGATGTTTATTTCGATCCACCTTTACTTTAGAGAATTTCTGGGAAGCCAATATTTTTTTTTCGGCAATCCCTTGCGTTCCTAACGGACAATTTTGGAATATACAATTTCAGATTGAGCAAATCTTTGAGGGTACATGCCACCTCAGTTCTACCGTTTCGGTTTATCAAGCTCTAACACTTTTGCGCCATCGACGGTCTGTTTTTCTAATTTTTATGTCAGGAATCTCTTCAGGTGATTTTGTTGGTGTTAATTTGCAAACACCCTGTATAAAGGTGCTCGTCACCTAGTACATACATGCATACATACTTTCTCATTAATACAATAATAAAAATGTAATGTAACATGAAAACGCAAAGCAGAAAAGTTACGTTTCGGCAGAGCTCTTATTTATACACTAAAAATTAAAACCAAGCGGCTGTTGTGCAGTTGGTAGAGTGTTCGTTTCGCATACAGGAGATCCTGGATTTTTCAATTTTTTCTCAGCGAAACCGACAAATACCGAGATGGTACTTCAATGTAGGCCCTGGCTACTTCTTTCTGCATTCCTTCTCCTTTCCTATACCGGCCAGAGCCCATAGATGCTCAAAAGTCGTTTTAATTTCAATTAAATTTATTGACTTTTGAGCATCTATTATATATATATATATATGATACACACGACGGTGACTGTGAAAGATATGAGGGGAGAAATAAAATCCAGTTAAAACGATCGATTTCAGAGAAAGCACCTTTTAACTGCCTCAAGTACGAAAAAAAACTATCCACACAAAAGAGCACTTTTTAATTGCCCCCTCAGGGTAAGACCAGCAAGGGATGAGGGGGAATAGAAGGTGAAAAGGGTAAAAGGTAATTAATATCTACAAATTATAAAAATAAATACAAAATAAACGAGAGTTGTGCAATGGGAAGAGGCAGAATATAAATGGTACTCATATGCACATGAAATATTCTAGCGGAGAGCAAACAACAAACAGCAGATGAACAATGTAAAATAAATTAATATACAGGGTGGCCAAAAACTGGGCCTAACACTTTTATTTATAGCATTATGATTGTTATGGTAGGATGCTATAAACGTATTCTTATCGGATATACTTAAGGATACAGAATGTCGGTATGCAGGGCGTCGTTGTTTTAGTACGGCTGAATATAATCCGGCGTCGCGTCCGTGAATGCGTCTTCGACAGCTGCTCGTTGCCCCGTCACTGTAAGACATTCGTTTGTATACCAGACTTTTTCCTTGATGAATCCCCAAAAGAGGTGTCGATTAAAATCAGGACATTTTGGCGTCAAAGCAATGGTGATTCTGGACAACCTCTTCTAACCCTGTGACCTTGAAAGGTCTCGTTTAGGCAATTACGCGCTTGCACGGCAAAGTGTTGGGCACCTCCGTCCTGTTGCACAACAACAGTTTCTATGATACCCATTTGCTTTGGTTGTGGCACCAACCATTGTTCAAGCATGTCCTAAGAGCTCTGCTCAGTAACGGAACCTTGAAAGATGCAGGGGCCAAAATTATGTGTTGTACTCAGCCGAGTCCAGCCCAAAGCATCATCACGTGGTGGTTTCTATCCAGTTCTTCGTAAAAAAAAGAGGGACTTTTCTTTTACCCAAAAAGACGATCCATTCTCGGGTAGATAGCACACTTGTTCTTGAAGAGTATGTTGAGTCCAAAATGCTACAACAAGAACATCACATACATCTTATCTTGCAGCCATGTCGACATCGCTTAGTTCATTCGCGTGCAATGTGCTGTAAGGCTTAAGCTTCAAATCATGCTTCTTGTGGTCCATCATTGTTGTACGAGAAATTCCAAGTTCTGCAGATCTCTACTTAATAGGTTTTAAGAGAGATTGCTGCATCGATAACTCCACAGTATGACATGTTTCTTTCACTGTGATCGGGCTGCGACTTCTGGGACGATGTGAATAAGCGTTTCTCTCGCCCCAAAGTTCCTGCTTTCTTGGTGGTTTGATGCCAAAGCATTTTCAAAATTTCACTGTCACTGTCCCCATAGAGAATCCAGCACGGGGTCTTTCATGAAGCTAAACTAATGTCACAAGCCTCTGCTCGACAGTAAATAGACTATGGTCAGCAGCCATGTTTGTCATCCTCTTGATCCTACCCTTAATAACAGAATCATATTATATACCAAATCAACAATTCCTGCCTATCACTAATTTCCTGGCTTAAAACTCCACAGGAATTCACATCTTTGCGCAATAAAGAAAATGAAAGGATACGCCCACTCTTCGGACACCTGAAAGGATATTCTAGGTGTCTACAAGGTACGTCCTCAGCCCAGTATCCCCGGAACGAATAGAAATATGAAAAAAATGTTGAAACAGATATTCCATTATTTTGAGAGAGGCTAATATTTTTCGCCAAAAGAACATTCACATCTGATCCGCCTAGGAAGGTAGGTGGTCGCAAATCAAAAACCTTAAATTGCAAGGTGGGTCGAGTAACATATCGTTTAAAAGGTCTTGATGAAACAAACATTTTGGACGAACTCCGGGATCGATTTATTGCCCTTATTCAAGATGGCGGGGATCACTAATTCAATCAATTGAAACGGTCATTGTTCTTCCATAAATTTTCTGAACTTTCCTGGTAAGTACTTCAGCAGTGTCTCTGAAATTTCTAGAATTCCTTTTTCAAGGAGAATAGCTAGAAATTGCTTTTCTCTGAAAGACAGTTCCAAAATCAAATACTTGCACTAGTTGGTCGACAACACCTTGCAGTTAATCGCCAGTAACTTTCTATTAAATTCATATTCAAGTCAATATGAACTCTGTTTCTTTGCGGTATAAAGAAATGGAAGTAATTGAAAGAGCTTAGAATGTAACTTACTCGAAAGAATATGAAACTGCTGCAAAGCGGCGTAGAAAGAAAGGAATAATGGCGTTCTGTATTGTATAGAAAACGTGTTGGCGTCTGTTTTTTAAAAAGAATTTTAATTATCTTACGCTATGATACTGGAGATTCGGAGAAGTGTTACGTCGTTCTTGTCTATTTTAAACTTTTACAATATATCCAAGGAGTAATGTTAAGTACAATCAAACGCAGCAGAAGACGTCTTTGTAATGAAAGAGAGTACATGGAGGAGGAGACAGCGGAAATGAGATTTCGGTGCAGAGGATGAGAAAGAAAGGTTAAAGAACTGAAAATGGAAAAGAAAGGAAGCAAGTATTACAGTGAAAGTGTAGAATAAATGAAGAAACGTTTCTTACCAGTTGCTGTTAAGACCGTAAGAGAAAAAGAAAAACCCTGATGTATTGCAAGTAAGTTTCAATGTTTTGTGCTCTCGTTAACTTGCAACGAATGCTCTACGTAATTACCATATTTTTTTTCTTTTTCTTTAGTTGATGAAAGGCTTTTAGAATTCTCGTGTTTTCTAGAAGCTCAGTCTATAAAAGTGGAAGTAGAATATTTTCAAACACACAGTAAAATACAGTTTCTTAAAATTAAGAAACAAAGTTCTTATCTGTGCAGCGAGAAACAATTTTCTTAGTAGAAATGAGAATAAGCTGTTTTGGAGACAAGTATACTGATCTTACTTTCAAACCGGAATGTTCTCATTTTCAAGTAAGTAAGAATGCTAATGTCTTATTTCTAAGAAAATTGTTTCTCTGTGTACAGATAAGAACTTACTTTCTTAATTAAAAAAAAAAACATTTTTTTTTAATGTACAGGGAAAGAATTTGAACCCTTCTATTCTCATCTCATACCGTGGGACCACATTGGCTCAGTGGTAGAGCGTTCACTACTGGTGCATGGAGTTCTCATTTCGAACCTGGCTCGTATCAGTGGACAAACACCGTGTATGTGGGTTTTATCGGAGTTATTTCGTTAGCCAAAGTTGCCTGAAAGCCTTACAAGTAGCTTAATGAGTCACGGCAACGAAGATAGATTGAGGTTGAAGTGCCGACCAAAGTTTTAGAATATTCAAGTATTCAGGCTTCTTGCTCTAATTGAAGGCACCGCTTACATATGTAATTAAGAGTAAAGTATTCTAACGTATAGACATCAGGTGCAACAAATAATACAATAATTGAAGCGTACACACTGAAATATCAGTTAAAAAGGTGTTGAAACATTTGAGAAGAAGCTGTGATGATTGCTCCATGAAGATAACGACGCGGGCAACGAAGGAACTGGTGATTGGAGCAAATGAATCCAGGATGAAGAAACTATACAGAATCAAGAATTAATGTGTAGGAAAATGTATAAGAAGGAGCTATAAAGAATAGGAATAGGACACATGTAAACAATACAAAAGGAATGATAAGAGACCAAGAGGAACAATAAATATGTAGAACAGAAAAAGAGCAAGGAAGTCGAAGAACAATACCGAAAGATTGGTAGTAAATAATTATTTTATGTTTATACAGATGAAAAAAAAAACTAGATGAGTAAATTATTTGTGTGTGGTGGAAACATATACGTTCTCACTTAAATGTGTTGAAAATCATTTCAAGTTATCGAAATGTGAGTGTGAAGTAGTATGAAGTATTTATAGAACAATTATGTAAGGAAAAAACAAAGTATTGGAGACAATAGATTAGTACAATTAAAGATAGTAAAGAAGAAGCTGGTTAGGACATTGCTGACCCAGAAATTATATATTTCAGAATGTACTTGAGAGTATGTTTGAAGGAGAAATGGCAGAGGAAATAGAAAAGAATGCATCAAGTAGACTACTAAAGAGAAGTTCAAGATTGGAATAATCTACACTGTAAAAAAAATATGCTACTTGTACACGTTGAAGTACCTACTGTACTATTATCAGCAGAACATTCTTAATTAGAGGTGACTTGTGAAACCGTAGTCTAATTATTTTATCATGAAAGGAGGTAAATTAATGAGCAGGAATATAAACCAACCGTAGGCAGTCAATAAAGAGGAAACCACCAGCTTTTCTAGCGTGTTATGCTACCGACATCGCGCAACGCGTTGTAACTTGTTTTGTGGTGTCTTGTGGTCGCTTGAGGCTACACGGAAGAAGATAATCTCTGTCTTCCGCGTCGCCTACTCAACTACTCTCATTTTGAGAATTGCCTTTCTCTCTCTCTCTCTCTCTCTCTCTCTCTCTCTCTCTCACTGCGTGTGTGTGTTTGACTATTTCCAGATGAGACGTATCACAAGAGAGTAAGAGCATTTTGTTCCAGCGTTCGTTATTAACGGGAATTTAGGTGACAATATATTCATTCCGCGTCTGTAACGATATTGTTATCTTGAGCGGGTTGATGGTCCAAGCCATAGATTCCTAAACCCTATAAATAAATTCAAATTAAAAATTTAGCGACTTGGAAAATCTTTTGTTTTCTTTTAATTTATATTATTTATTTATTTACTTATTTATTAACGATGCCCGGATAATACCCCATTTCAGCCTGATTAAACTGCATATATTTATAACAATAACAACTCAGAGATATAGAGCCTTAGAAGGAATCAGCCATGCATTGTAATAGAAAACAGTTTCTCAAAATTATGACAAAACGTTCTTATCTATGCACCAAAATAAAAAAACAAAACAATTCTCTTAAAAAAGAGATATCGGCATTTAATTGAAAATAAAAAACATACAGGTTTGTAAATAAGATCATTAATTTTATTTAGAAACTGGCATGTTCTCATTTTCAATACTAATATCTCATTTTTAAGAAACTTGTTTATCAGTGCACAGTTAAGAACTTGTTTTTTTAAGAAACCGGCTTTTACCGTGTGGCCTTAGTTAAGATACCATCCCAAAGCAAAATTTCAGTTATACCTGAGCATCATTTCTGTTTAAAATAACATAGAAGGATCTTTCTCTTACAAAATAGCCATAAATGAATGCAGTAATTTATATCAATTTTATTTTACAGTTATTTACCCCAACAAGTCAGGCGACATTGACATTTCGTCGGCGACCGACGTCAGGATTTACGAAAAAATACGACGAAGATCCGACGTCGGCGGGCGGGTTTTAGGCTGAGTTACGCCTCTTTGCCGACCCGACGGCGGGCCGGAAGATGGCCCGACAACACTGTCGGCAACCACGAAAATGGTCTGACGACCAAACGCCACTTATGGTCGGGCCGCCGCCGTCAGGGTTCGGCATTTGACTTGCTGGGACGTCGTTCAACTCAACGCAGCAATTTGAAACACTTACATACGTCGCCCCCAGAAACCAAGAGATATATTGATGAATAAAAAAGTTTGACGTAATCTTTTATATATAACCCAAAATATATGTGACATAAAATTGTCATAGCTTGTAGATGGACAAATTAAAGTCCAAGGTTTCTTTGTGCAAAATATGACAGTTTTATGTGACATATATTTTGAATTATATATAAAAGATTACGTCAAACTTTTTTTATTTATCAATGTCATTTATATCCCTTGTACTCATCATATTTTATATTCGCGTTTATCATTAAACTGTTCATTATGTACTTCGATGCCCACATGCTGTAAATGAATGTAAAATCTACACATTTCAGTGTTCTATAATAGTGTAAATAATAAGCATATCTGAACTTGTTACTCATGGTAACTTAAAATTATGTCCGAACCTGTACAATTTGAATTTATTTTAAGCCTTTTAGATATCTTAGGATCAGGCCGGGATAGGATGTAGGAGAAGGTGTGGAGGCAGACGGCCAGAGTCTATTTTTGTATGTACTATCCCAGCATTTTTTCTGGTATGACTGAGGAAAAACCCTGGAAAATCCTCAGAATGTTCGGCCGCTGGAATCGATCCTAGGACCTTCCGAATGCAAACCCAACGCTCTACCACTGTGCCACGGCTACTCGGTCTGACCTTTAAAATGGAAGAAATATGTGTTTATAATGTCAAAGCATGAATACGATATGGTATGTTTATTGGTTATAGAGTATTAACAGTTAAACCTCAAACAGAAATTTGGCTTTTTTTTTTTGGTAACTTCCTTCTCAGACAAGAAAGAAAACATGATTTCGTCGCCAAGTTATAATTGTTTAATCTTATTAATTGCTTTTAAACGTTGGCTTTTGTTCAAATTGCTTGCTGGGAATTCGTAATTTACATGCCTTTTCTTCGTCTTTTTCTTTTAGGAATATTGTCCGAGAATTTTCCTTCAATGAGATCATTTTTTAAAGCGGAGGAAATGATATTTTAGTGTGACTATTCTGCAGCGTTGAAACTCTCAACTAAGCCTGTTGCATGCTTCAAAGCAGAAGCTACACGTGGGTGTTTACTGCCATAGGGTGAGAGAAACAGGCATATATATATG
>JAGDQP010007409.1:0-19131 GCA_022664845.1 Lepisma saccharinum | reverse complement strand
ATGAGTGTACATATAAATCCCTGAATGTATGCACGTCTGTCTCTCTCTCTCTCTCCCCCCTCTCTTCTCCCTTTGTGTATGTGAACCAAATGAGAAACTCCCTATATTTTATTGAATGTATGAGGAAGGGTGGGAACGTTTTAGCTTTTTTGTATACGTGTTGCATACTCTACAGGAAAAAGGGGATAACTAATTGAACACTGGTACATAAATATACAGCAGAGAATATTGAAATGATTCACTGGCTGGCGGAAACATTGGAGGACTCACATCGTCCATACTGGATTTTCGAGAAGAGATATTTTCACAAATAGAATCCTGCGTGTTACTGAAATAGTGCTTTTTGTTAGCTCATATAGAGTTTTCCATCACAAGCCTCAGATTGTAAAGTCTTCTTGACATTGCAATTTATTTTTTATTTTATTTTCTTTATCATTATTATTATTATTATTATTTTGGTGTCATACTTAAAGTAAAATCTAAAATGTATATCCGTTAGGTTATATTTGCCTTATATTGTTATCTTCATGTTTCTTTACAAGTTAAGCACTTGTAAGCACTTGTATTGTAGAACAAAACATGATAGCAAAAACAAGAAAAATGCATTTTCCAAGAAGTGTAATACACTGAGGAGCCAGAGGTCCTCAAACATAGCGCTGCAACGTCACAAATACCGTAACATAACGAGAAATAAATTAGTCGTGTCGGCTAAGCAGACCACGACCTTGTTGTAGCTAAAAAAAGATATTTGAGTGATGCTTATAATTGAGATGTGTACCTAGAAGGGGATTCCCCGCATCCCCGCAAGAGCTTTCTATTGTAATGTTATTAACGTTGTATGGTAAACAAATCCTCTCCACTACGGTGCTCAATGATAAACTTTGATCCAGGGATTCTGTCAGACACTCCCTACTGGGAATGTCACCCACCAAATTCTTGAACCCCCAAACTTAAATTTTTTTACTACTCAATTTTGGATTTACATCCCCAAAAAGAAAATCCTGGGAGAATAACCACTTTGATCAAATACGTTCTTTAACTTGATTGTGAGTGACGTCACTATTTGTCGAAATAATACGTAACTTGTATCGATGAGGCGTTAGCTCCGGACACCTGTAGCTCCGAAAATTACTCATTTTTCGAAACTTGAAATCAACTTTTCTTCTTGTATTGATATGAATAACCCCATCCTGAAGTTCCTTGTATTGTTTCAATGAATACACTAAATGTAATACAATACCGCGAGCACGGATCATATTTACACCTCGGTTGCTATAACGTGACTTAACAGTGACAGAGTTTGGGGCGAGAGCGCGGTTAATTCTATTTTATGAGTCTGTTCAAGGGATTAATATCCAGCTGCAGCTGAAGAGTTTGAGGGAAGAATCTCGTTTTTTAATTCGTTTCAGGTGTTGGAATACCGAATAATGGGAAGCCATGCACGGAGATTCACATCTTTAATATTCAAATAAACAGTTTTTACATACTTTTCTTTAGTTCACTATGTTTCGTGGTGTCCTCAAATCTTGCAATGTTAATTTAACGTCATTTTCCGACGTCATACAATCATGAAAATTTACACAGCGACGTAAGTCGGGTGACAATACAATATTCTATTGTTACTTTCATATATCTCTATATATTTATATATTTTAAAAGCATATTTTAATATATTTTTAATATGAACTTTTTTATCCTAAAATAAATACTAGTTTGCAACGATGTTGCATTTCACTGGTTGCAGAATACTCAAGGATTTGGGTCACAAATCATTAGTTGCAGAAAAGGTATCCCAACACCGAAATAACTTGAAAGAAATAATAAAAACTTTTTAAAGAGACAATTCGTACTAAAAAGTAACTTTGTTTATGCATGACAAAAAAACAAATGCATGAGGCGCGCCTAGTGATGCAGCCAGACCTCCCTGTGTGTGTGGGAGGGGGGGTTGATACCCCCAAATCCTTGAGAACACCCTCAACTTTATAACATTTTTGTGGTAAAAAAATCGATAGAAACCGTGCGAACATTACTTACACACTCAAAATTTTGACTTTACATCCCCCAAACTGAAACGCCTGGCGGAATCCCTGGGCACGCCAATTGAAGAATTTAGAAAGTGACTGTATATGAGAGCGTTCCTCACGTGCTTTTCTTTTTAGTCATGCATAAACAACATTATTTGTTACTTTTTAGTACGAATTGTTTAAGTAAGAAAAGTATGTCTTTAAAAAAGTTTTTATTGCTTTTTTATGAATATCATTCAGAATGAGTGCTGTTCTAAAATCTTGGATTTCTCGTAGTAGAAACATGTTCCTACTGCTCATGGTATGCAACAGTAAATTATTATACTTACCTCATAGGACATGTGTATTTTCTTTTTACTATTTCAGTATCACTATTACAGCTCTGTTGCAGATCTTGCTAAACTGGGTGGCACGACAGGTTCTTAAGCAGAGATTCTGCCAGCTCTATTCAATGAGGGAGCCACTCCCAAACTCTCGAACACACACACCCAACTTAAAATATTTAAGATTAAAAATCAATAGAAACCCTGCAAAACTCTACTTACACCCCTCTACTTTTGGCTTTACACACCCAAACTGAAAATCCTGGCAGAATCCCTGCTTTCAAGGATCCTGGCCTGTACGGTGCCTCCATTACCTTCAAGTAGGGATCAAAGTAACGCTTCTGGTGTAACCCTGTGTATGACTTTCATGATCACAGTCTGCTACCTCTTTTATTTAGATAGTTCTCCAATTGTCCTCAACGATACTGGGTCAACAACATAAATTCTGAGCTCCACTGAGATTCGAACCAGGGACCTTTCACACGAAACCGTATGAGCTAAGCCTTGCAGAAGGCTCCTGTTCCAGACCCTTTTTAATAAAATATTGTAGATATGGTCTTGAAAATAAGTGTTGATCGAAGATTACTCCATCCTATGCTAATAGTTTAATTTATTGAATATTTAGTTTGGTCAGCTATATCGAATTAATTTGGAACTCTACACCATTCCAATAGTTTCTTTGAAGTTATGAAATATTTACTAGAATTTTGATCAGATCCATGTTGATTTCTTACACCAATTGGGCGGAAGATCTTCTTAAAATAAAAAAGGAAATTGAACAAAACATTTTCTTATACATATAAATATATTTTGGAGTTGGAAACACTTGTAACGAGAGGAAAAATACTGTTCTGATCTGGAAACCATGGATTTTTGTTTCTCTCTCTCTTTCTCTCTCTCTCTCTCTTTGATTCAGCTGTAGAAATTGGCGGGGAAAACTTTTTGACGTTTATTGGTGACAGTTCGATTTCTATTGTAATATACAACATGCAACAGCAGTCATGTACATTCAAATGTCAATCAAGAAACGTTTTGGCTAATTGAAAGAGGGCATACACGTAGGATAAAAAAAAAAGAAAAAAAAAAGAAAGTCTGGTAAAATGGTGGTCTAGATTCTGGGACGTTTTTGTCCAAACAGGAATGGGTGTTTGAAGAAAAAAGCGAGAGAAAGAAAAATAAAGTAACATTTTTCTCTTCTGGAACTGACATTTGCCTTCATTTACGTAACGCAGTATCCCCTTCATTTGTCAGTGACTCAAAAGCTGCTGTTTCTGCACACACCATTTCGCTCTCTCTCTCTCTCTGTTTATTCACTCGTACGGAAACAATGCCCAGACACTTTCAGATGAAACACCATTAACACTCCAATCAACTACTGCTACAAGAGGAACGGTTGCAAAAAAAAAAGTGGATATCTAAATTCACCATTTTATTTCTAAATTCGATACTAAATTTAAAGATAGCAGTTTCTTTCGTGTTAAAATTGTCGTTGTTAAAATAAATCAACACTTTCAACCACTCGAAGACAGTTCGTAATTTTATAATATATACAGAGTGTCTCGGAAATAATAGCGCAGATTTCAGAAGGTCATTATTTGCATCAAAATAAGAAAATAATTCCTATGAATTATGCATAGTTTCGGACATACAGGCGCTCAAAGTCTGTGCAGCATCGTTACAAATGACTTCATAGCTCGACACATAATGACGTAAGCGGTGTCGGGTTAGCAAATCACACTCGATACATCTACTTAAGTCGTTTTTGACTAAGGGAGTACTGCATGGTGACACAGATTCTACCAGGATTTATAGTTTGTGGGGGGTGTAAAGCCAAAATTAAGAAATTTAGCCAAGGTTTAGAACTTTTTTCAGAGTTTCTTTCGATTTCTAACTGTAAAAAAAAATTTGGATGGGCATATTTAAGAATTGGTGTTACACCTCTCCTTGAAAAGCCTGGCAGAATCCCTGCTCGACGATCACGGTAACGGAAGCTAAAGTTAGCAGGGGAACTAAGCCAATAATTATTATATTGAACTATGCAAAATTGTATTGAGCACATCATTCACCGAACAAAGAAAGGAGCCATCTGGTATTAATTGTTTTCCTAGTTTAATATACCTTGCACTCCAACTTGTTTCAGACTTTCTTTTAATACAAAGAAAAGTGAAGAAGAATATTTGTAAAAAGGAAGGTGTAAGTCCTAAGAACACTTAACCCCCAATCACACCCCTCTCTTTTAAGTTACACAAATACACGCCCGGGGTGATTTTCACCCCAGCTTCTTTTTAATATTTTCTTAAGCAATTATTTGGGAAATTATGTTCATTTGAGATTTTCTGTTCTTTATTCACTTCATTTCAAACAATTTGCAATATTTATTTTAATTGTTTATATCTTATTTGATGCCATTATTATACTGATTTCATAACAACATTATGTAATAGTAAAAGCAACACATAATCTACTTTCTCGCTTATAACAATAAAAGTAAGATTGAAAACGCATAGAATTTTAACTAAAATGAATTATAAACACCTTACAAACGAAAAGAAAGTATGTTAATACAAGAGCATAACTAACACATGTGAACAACATGTAAAAAAATACTGCAACAAACGTTACACAAATACACGCGCGGGGTGGAAAACACCCCAGTACGATTTCAGATGACGTATGCACGCGAACTGTAGGTGCTATGAAACTAAGAAACTTTGTTTTCCAAGCAATTAAATGAAATAGGAAGGTAATTGAAACCAAGGTAGCCAGTGATCGCCTAGAAAAAAGAATAGAGAATATTTTTCTTCAAGCTGGGGTAAAGAAATCACCCCGGCGCGTGTGATTAAGGGTTAAACAGTTCCAACTTGTTGGTAAAATTAAACAGGTTTGTATTTTAAGAACATTCGAGTCCGATTTGTAAGCTCTTTCGTCCATACAGCACTACATGTTTTGCAATTTTTTTTTTCAGTGTTAGGTTGCGGCTAGGTTGCCCAAGGGGTTACATCTTCTGTATGGGAAGGGGAGTATCGGAATGATAGGAATTTTGGGAACTGTTGTTGGGCTATGGGATTTTAATTCATTACTTTCATCTTCAATAATTTTATCACTCAAATTTATGAGTGGATATTATGAATTTAATTTGAATTTACATTTTTAAGGTCTTTAGGTAACTTTGGCTCAGGCCGGATGGACGATGATGAGATGAATTGGTGAAATGAAGAAAGTGGGAGGAAACGGGAGAACACCGAGAAACCCCACGCACACGGTGTTTGTCCAACACAAAGCCCACATGACATGAATAAGGATAGATCCGACGATCCCTAGCACCAGAGGTGAGCGCTCTACCAATTGAGCCATCGCGGCCCATAGCGGATATTATGAGCGTTTGCTCATCATCATAGATTAGGCCTTATGATGCTTCTGATTATGATGAATGGAGGTGCAATTAGACGTCACAACACAATGATAACAATGAGGACAAATGCATGTAAATCTTCTTGTTCAGGGGCTTCTCTGAACATAGATGGAGACACATGAAGCCCTGTTAGTACACTGATAATTACTGTGCAATGGTGCCACGTGGTGAGGTATGCCTGGTAGATGAAAAGATGATAGATATTCATAGTCAGGATAGTTGGAAGGTATAGTGTGTAATGGCATAGAACGTATAAGAGAGTTCTACTGGTAGTTGGGTGGATGTAATTCGAGTCTTAAATAATGTTGTGTAAGAGCAGTGTTTTCAGGTTCCCGGCACAATGTTTCCCTTAAGATACAAAAAAAAATACTGAATTTTCTCAAACTTTCCCGCCTGCTAAGTTTAATTTCAGAATTACTGAAAATTAAAACAAAAAGTGCCACAAATATTCAACAAAATTTCCCGATTTTGTGGTCATTTTTTCCCCTTTTGCCCTTCATGTGGACCAGATTTTCCCGTTTTCCGGAAAATTTCCCTCCACCTGACAGTACTGTCGGAAAGCAGGTGATTTCTGTGTGTGACGTATCTTATCCGTAGACTTTTTTGTCTGGTCTCTTCCGTTTAAACGCTTATGCTCTTTCTATGAGTCTTGCTGAAAATATTTTTTTTCTAAACTGCCCGCAGGGCAGCCTAGAGGACTTCTAGCCTTTTGGGCTACTTTTGTGTCCTTGGAATGTTATTTAAAGTGTTTGGAGATTATAATATGAAAAAATTGGAGCATTTGAATCGTTCCTGCATACCATGGCAAACAACCAGGAAATCATTTATTGTTTTTTATATAAATTCCATAATGGAGTAGACTGGAAGTGGGTGAGATTTGATAACATTTATTGTAATTACTTTAATTTGTACAAATCATGAGTGTGTGTTGTAGGTTAAGTGAAGTCTGAGTATCTAGAACATAATAATTCAGGGATGTGGTTTTAGGTTAGGAGAGATATGGAGGAAGTGATAGGTTGATTGCGATATTGTTACTAAAAATTGTTTGTTCAAGAGTTTATTCAAAGATGACCTCTTGGTTGGTTTTCGTCGGCGTAACATCCGTGGAATTGTTTTATTGAGATGTTAATTTATTGTGATATTTTAATACCGCTGTGGTTCTTCATGTATATATTTGCCGTAGTTCTTGGTTCATTATGTCTCAGTAGCGTGTGATTCAGTGTTGTTGGTAAGTCAGTGACCAGTGATTCCGCCAGACCTCCCCCCTGTGGGGGGTGTTTACCCCCAAAGTCTCGTCAACAACCCCCAACTTTAAAAATTTTGCTATGAAAAGTCGATATAAACTGTAGAAAACTTCACTTACACCCTCCCAATTTCGACTTTACACCTCGCCCCAAACTAAAAATCCTGGCGGAAACCTTGGGCCCAAGCCTAACCATCAACAAGAAACTAGCAGTTCCTAAACAATTGCAAATAGTTAAAAATCGCGACGGTAGATGTCAGGAGACCTTCCGCTTTTCCTCTCTCCTGTAAAATTTCGTTTTTTGGCACTTGAATCGTTTTCCAGTTTTCAATTCTGTAAAATATTTCTTTACTTCTTTTTACTATTCTTGTAGTAAAACTAAATAAACAATTCAACATATACAAATTTTATATCCTGTCACTTAGTTTTAAATGAATATTGTTTGTTATACAAGAATTTTCAATAATCATTTTGTAAAAGTAATCATCTCTTTTCATTAAAAATACCATAAAACATTCGCAGGAAACATTTTGAACTAGAACAACCTACTGATATTTTATATGCAAAATAAAAATATTTTAGTCACTGAAAAGAACGAGAACTTTCTGAGGACTTACGAGTACTTACAAAAGCAGTCACATGTTGGAAATCTGGAAATATTTAGTTTTGTAAATATTTGTCTTCTGTATTTTAGATAAAAGACGCGGAAAGAGAGAGAATTGAACGTAAAATTATATTTTCTCTTTTTTCTTCTTGGAGTGTACAATTACACGTTTTACCTGTCGTTTTTCCCTCGATGATTTTATTTTGATGCAATCTTAGGAGGGGATCTTTTCTATCTCTCCGTCTCGTCCCCTCCCCCACCCATCCTCACTGTCCTTCCGGCCAGATATTAAAACCTCTTTTGACGTCACCAACGTTGTCATGACAATCGTTGATTGTGCAAACGGAAGATCTAAAATTAATAATGGAGGGAAAGGTAAACGAGAAGAAAAACCCATAATTGCAACAATGGTCTTCTCTAGAGAATTGAAAATTTTGTCTCCCGTGTGACTTTTTCTTCTTCATATACTATCTCTTGTGTTCCCTAAACAAACTAGACATTTGCTGATACATTGTTAACAGGAGAGGAACATATTGTGTTTTTTACATGTAAAAGTATATAAAAACAATTTATAAAGATCTATGGAAAGCTCTTCAAAGTCAATTTTGTCTTCTATCTGAAAATGTGTTGACCATTTTTTCCATCGCTTCCTGCTACGTCCAGCAAAAAATTTGTATGGTACTGTAAATGAGCGGCAAAGTTAATTCGCCTTGTCTTATTTCACAGGTTTAGAAAAATGACTATTCTGTATCCTTAAGATTTTTTTTTTAAACAATGGTTCTCAACTTGTGTTCTGCGAACACACTGATTGTCCTCCAACCAAATTAAAATTGAATTTATTTGTGACCTTTAGGCATATATCGCTCAGACCGAATTATAATATAGATACAACCTCTGATAATAATCCTGACAATATTCCAAGTTCGGTGAATAATCTTGAATGTTGAAAGTAGATGACTTCGAAATGAAACCTTCCTTACTGTCCTTCGAGTAGTCCCCTATGCACCGTTCAGAACGGCTGTACATGTCCTGAACACTTTTTAAAAAGTCTTCTTTTTGGATGGTGTTAAAGACCCTCGTCAGGTTCCGTTCGATTTCCCGAATATCCTCAAATCTCGTTCCTTTCAAAGCGATTTTGAGGCGTGGGAAGAAAAAGAAATCTGGAGGACTTAAGTATGGCGAGTATGGTGGATGCTCAATTTGTACCACCTCTTTTTATCAAGGAACTGTCGGACGAGAATTGTTGTGTACGAAAAGCCGCGAACCTTGTTGTGAGCACTGGGGACGTACTCGTCGTAGACGTTTCATGAATTTCAACATACTTAGCAGCAATCCATTTTATCCCCTCCTATAGAAATACCATGTGGATAATGCCATCACTGTCAAAGAAAGTGATGACCAACGTCTTGATGCGTGATTTTTCCTCCTTGACCTTCTTCCAACGGGGTGATGCAGAAGAACGCCATTCCATGCTTTGGTGTTTCGTTTCAGGGTCGTATCTCACACACTAGGTCTCATCCTGTGTAACAACGCATTTCAAGAGTTTTGGATCTTCATCCGCTGGAACCGGACGCGCTCACAAGCAGCTGGTAAAACACTTGCCACACGGAACACTGTTGACTCTCAACTAAACAACGTCGTGCTATCACTGTCGACACCTGTCGCTACCTGTGCGCGGCGGCTCGTTCCGCCAGTGTTGCCAAGTCAAGCGCAGTGACTGTATTTACCGAACTTTATTATCAGAGGTTGTATTTGGAACCTATTTTACTCCCTTTACGTCCCTTGATAGCGTACCTAAGAAAAATGAACCTTATAATGACATTCAGTCCATCCGTCCGTGTCCAGAAAACAAATCTCAGGAATCAGAAGGCGTTGAAGAGATAGTTGTGGAGTCGTTGAAAAGGTTGTGACTAGAATAGCTTAGAGCCACAGAAACCTTCTTGATTGGTGCATGAGTTCAAAATCTAAGGGATACAAATGACATTGACCAATACAAAAATTCGAGGTAAACCTTTATATACTATATAACCCCAAAAAATATATGTGACACAAAACTGTCATATTCTGTACATAGACACCTTAAGGTCCAAGATATCTTTGTAGTACAAAATATGACAATTTTCTGTCACAGACATTTCGGGTTATATAAAAGAATACATCTTAATTTTTTTTATTCAAGAATGTCACTTGTATCCTGTGACTTCTAGAGCCGGCATATCTGATGTAAATAAAAGAACATACGTTTCTTTTATTTTTTTACAAAATCAATCAGATATTTTACATTGTTGCATTCGCAGATATGCAAAAATTTAGGAAAAAAATGTATCATTGATCTAAAAAAGTTGTTAACCTTAAACCACTCGAACGAAAGCAAACTTTAAGTAACTTTAACCAACATATTAAACTGAGATTTGTACTATTGTTTGAAATTATGCCGGTAAGAAAGAATTTCATCCTTGCTTCTTTTACCCATTATTTAGTGAAGAAAAATGCACGGCATATAATACAGTCAACATTTGCAAGAAAAGAGAAGTATTATTAGAAAAATGTACGATAAAACTTTCTAAATTGATGCTGCCATCTGTAGTGCATATAGAAAACCAACCTTATGTGAATTTATAATTTCATCTTTGGTCCTTACTAAATGATGGCACAGGTCCGTATATTTTACCCTCGTCCATTGAGTGATGCGTAATTAATAATAACACAAAGGAGGCACTATGTTCACTATGAAGACTCTATTATTCTCTCAGTTCTAAGCCTTGGAAAACAAAACTTTAGTAAGCGTGTTTAGAAGACCTGACTGAAGTCTTGTGCTGGTGAAACTTGTTTCAGCCTTCGTAACAATAGTTTATGCTGGTAAGTTTTCCTTTTATCAAGAAAATGAAATTTCAATGTAACTAAAAGTTAGAGCAGAAAATTCTAGAAATCTCCTCAGCTGTTCTGTCCATTTCTTCTTCCCCCTTTCTAGGCTGTTATCAAACTGCAAAAGCTTTCGGAAACGGATTTTCCATCTCTCTTTTGTGTTGCTGTCTTTCTCCCCAGCAATTGTGCAAGCCAGCCAGTCTCGTCGACCGCAAACACACACAATGGATACCCCAAACCACTAAAATGGAGGGAAGGAGAGGAATGTTGCCTGAACGGACAAGGGAAATATTGGAGGGAAAACTCCATAGTTTTGGCACCGAAAGAGTAACATGTTCACTGGACTTCCCGGATTTAAAAAGGAGAAATTTCCGGGACATGATAAAAAATATCTATAGTTTCAATCTACTAATGTTCAGAATACAATCAGATGTATATGGTATCCACAAATCTCCGTGATCAGTATCTATGGTCGTGTGCATTTAAAATTGATGTTATGAGAGTAGGAGACTCCGAAAATCTTCGCGCTCAACTCACAGACGTTCGATGTGTACCCCTCCTGTCATGCGAGAGACGTCAAGGTGATATTTCACTCTTACGCCCCACACACTCAAGCATATCCACCGGGATGGACCAGACGGCTGCACTGATAAGAGTAATTTCAATAGTTGCAGATTCTTAGAGAGCGAAGGTACGTACGCACTCGGACTATTTTTGACGTTATCGTATGAGAAAATCGCACATAGTTAAATCAGGTGATCTAGGTGGCCACGTGTAGAAGACATTATCGCCGGCTTCAGCGAGAGCTTTGACAGTGTTACCAGGAAGTACGAGGTCATCGAAAATAATTGCCAGAATTATAAACCGTTATTATAAAAAAAAGTTCTTAATAGATATACACGTGTGGCGTCTTAAAATTTTCAGAAATGTTCAAAGTTTTAGACTTACCTTATAATAATAATAATAATAATAACCACTGGCCTGACAGGCCCTGAGCCTGTCGCAACGCCATCTGTCCGTGGTGGAACAGTGGAACCATATGGTGGAACAGTGTCCACCTGAGTGACGGCTGTGTGGTCAGTACTGTGCGCACCTAACCACGAACAGGCGTATCAGGGGCTTTCTACACCGAGTGTGGCCGTCACGTCTTTATTCACGTGACTCCCAATTTTGCCTCACGACGCTGGGTGGACGCCGAAAAGTGAGACTCCAGCCAGGAATTGAACCCGGGACCACGCCCGCATGAGTCCAACGCTCTAACCACTAGATAATAGAGCCTCTTTTAGACTTACCTTAGTACTTCGTAATATAGGCTCCATGAGTAGCTCTGCAGACGTCTAAACGATATTCTATCTCCCGCCACGTTTTCTGAATCGCCTCTCGAGTTGCATTGTTGCAAGATCATCTCTTGAAGGAAGGAAGGAAGGAAAAATATGGCGTGTGAATGAATGAAGTTCCGGGCGTGAGCCCATGCCTTCTATTTGAGTTGAAATGGCGGGAATGAATTTACGTATTTGTTTTAATAGAGTGCAACTGTCGCAACTCTAAAAAGAATCAAAGGTCAGCGAGGCAAGATGTTAAATAATCGGCAGTCAGGCTAGTTGTAGGGCTTCAAGAAAAATTAGTGTATATGAGTTGGGTTACGTAGGATGCGGCATTTTGTGGGTTAGTCTTGGAGGTTGAACAGTGCCTAAGTTTTGTAGGATAGCATGTGGCGATTGTGACATTCTGTGCCAGAAGGATCGGCAATGTGAGGCGATAACATCTTTCAGAAAAGGAATATCCAGATCTTCGTGTAACTGAGCTATTGATGTGTCACGTGGATGTCCTGTAATCATTCGAGCAGCTCTATTTTGTACTCTCTGAAGTTGTATTTGAGTTGATTTAGCAGAATGCTTCCATGCTGGTGCTGCATAAGTTAGTTTCGGTCGAATCATCATGTTGTAGACATGAAGTCTAGATTTCATGGAAAGTCCATTTTTATTGTTAAGTATCGGATATAGTGAACACGTGCGTCTTGTGGATTTGCTGGCTGTGTTTTGAATATGTTGACGAAAGGTGAGTCGACGATCGAGTTCGACTCCTAGGTAAGTTGCACTTGAACTGTATGGAAGTTGAGTACCAAACAGAGTAAGTTGATGCTGCGGGTTGCCACGTCGTTTTGTGAAATGAACCACAGAAGTTTTGTCCGGATTAGTTTTTAGTCGCCATTTAGTAGACCAAGTCTCCATTAAATTTAGGTGCTCTTGAGCGTATCGTAAGGCAAAGTCTATGTGATGTGAGGATGCGAAGATAGCTATGTCATCGGCAAAAGTAGCTATTTTGGTGTGTGGATGCATAGGTACATCTGCAGTATATAAATTGTAGAGAATGGGCGCCAGAACAGATCCTTGTGGTACTCCAGATTCAATTGGGTATTCTTGAGATTGGCTACCATGATGGGAGACAAAGAAAGATCGGCGATGTAGATATGACTTAATTATCCGAATATATTGGTGCTGAAATCCCTGTATGTGTAATTTATATAATAGACCTTGGTGCCACACCTTGTCAAATGCCTTGGAGGTATCCAGAAAAATGTCGAAGGTGTGACTTCGTCTGTTAAATTGAAGTGTGATCTCTTCCACGGTGCGGACAAGTTGAGCAACAGTGTCAAACTGAGGTCTGAACCCAAACTGATGTGATGGAAAAAGATTGTGATCCTGAACAAAGTTATATAAACGAGTTTTGAGAAGGCGTTCAAATAATTTGCTGATAACAGACAGAAGACTGATGGGGCGGTGATTTTGTGGATATAAGGGATCTTTACCCACTTTGGGGATCATAATGACCTTAGCTATTTTCCATTGTGGTGGAAAATGGCTCTGCTGGAGCATTGCATTAAAGATACGAGTCAATAGGACTAGCATCTTTCTTGGAATGTGTTTTAGCGCCATTGCAGAGATTTTATCTGGACCCGCAGCACTTCTTCCACGCATTTTCCGAATAGTACGTTGAACCTCTCGAGGAGTAATTAGAGATGCAGGATCGAATGGTAAATTCAAATGTAAGTTATGTAGATGTTGATGGACCAGGTGGATGGTGTCTTCGTCATATGGTTCAGGATTTAAGCTAAATTGAATTTGTAGTTGTTCGGCAAAAACTTCTGCTTTATCTAAATTATTGTATACTAGGCCTCTAGTTCCGTGAAGCGGTCTGTTTGATTTAGTTCCATCCAATTTTGTCAGCGATTTAGTGAGTGCCCAGAACTCGTGATTTGCCTGAGTAAGTGTCTGTAATTTATTGGACCAGAAATGGGAGACTTGTCGCTGGAGTCTTTTGCGTATCCGTTTTTTGAGATTATTCCAAATGGTTTTGAATTGGGGGTTTCTGGTCTGTTGCCATTTTCTTCGAGCCCAGCGTTTCATAAGGATGAGTATGTAAGTTCGCAGATCTTCCGGTGTAGGTTCAAGTCGATCAGATACTTTCCTGGTGGCTCTAGTTGTTAGAAATAGAGCAGATTTGAAGTTTGCTGTGATGAGATCTACTGCGTTATTAATGTCATCAGGAGAGTTTAAGGGCATATTACAATCAGTGGTGCGAGCTAGCATTGCTGTATAATTGTCCCAATCCGTTGTGTAGATGAGTGGCAATTGATAGGAGTCCAGAGATTGAAGATGATGAATACATAAACAGACAGGTATATGATCAGATTCCAGTGCAATTATTGCATACGGTCCGTCAGTTATTTGTATTCCCTTAACAAGTGCTATGTCCAGTATGTCTGGTCGACCACCATTTCTAGGAAAAAATGTAGGTTCAGTGGTAGAGACTGGATATACATCTAATGTTGGTAAGGCCTCATAAAGAATTGTACCAGACGTATTCCGGATTCGTGAGTTCCAATGTAGGTGCTGAATGTTCCTTATATTCTCAGCATACACAACGTTTTCAATGTGCCCCTACAAAAACATAGTCCAGCGGTGATAGGTTACTTCGAGGTAACCATGGCATTGGCCCATCTCTTTCAACCCAGGCATTGGGGAGCCTCTCATTTAAAACATCACAAGAAGTGTCACTTCGAAGCCCAGTCCTATCAACAATGGACTTTTTTGTGAGGACACATTAAAACATTATGTACGCTGAGAAGATAAGGAACATCCAGAGAATTGCTGAAGTAATAGCGACTGCAACTTCAGACACGATTCAGAAGACGTGGCAAGAGATAGAATGTCGTCTAAACGTCTGCAAAGCTACAAATGGAGCCTATATTAAGAGGTACTAAGGTAAGTCTAAGACTTTGAACATTTCTGAACATTTTAAAACGCCACATGTGTATATTCATTAAGTCGTTTTTTTTTAATAATAACAGTTGATAATCCCAGCAATTTCTTTCGATGACCCTGATTTGTCTAGATTTTGATTTAATTTTCAATCTAAATTTTTGTATTATGATCCTCGATCTCGGATACTAAACGCTAATCTCAACTCTTGAGAGATGAGCATTATTTTGATCGAAGAAATTTGGTTGTAAGAGGTAGAGAAGCAAACAGCCTACCTTTGAATTTATTTTAAGGCCTTTCGGTATCAGGCTCAGGACGGGGTAGGGTGGGGAAGAGGATGTTGGAAGATTAACGGACAGGGCTTATTTTGTAGGTACCATCCCAGCATTTACCTCGTATGACTGAGGAAAAACCTCAGTCAGCCACTGAGATTGATCCCAGGACCTCCCGAGAACTAAACCAACATTCTACCACTGAGCCACGGTTGTTTGGTAACAGCCTGTCTTGATTTATTTGATTTTATGCATTGGTTTGATTCCCGTTTACAAATGACGTCTAGAGATTCGAATGTAGGGACGTGAAATGGATCTGCGACATAAGTGGCTAGCGCCTAGTTTGAAATTAGCGTGGTGGGATTAAGAAAAATCTTTGGAAAATGCTCAATCAGGATAGCTTGTCGCTGGGTTTGAACACACAATCTTCTGAGTACGAAGACAATGCTCTATCAACTGAGCCACGGTCCCTCAGTTTCTGTGGATCCTGGTCCAGTGTTTATATAATAACCATTTAAATACTAAGGAGACACAATGAACACTGCATATTTCTTACACATTACGAGCTGAAATCAACGAGAATTCCAGAATAAAAAAAAATCACCTTCCTTTGCTTTGAAATAAACCATTTTTGAAATACCAGTACTCATTTTCCGTGAAGACATTTAAACAACGTATGTGAAAAGTAAAAATGCTTAAACTCATTGACACAAACTTTAGGGAAGGAAATGCTTTTGACTAATAACCGTTTCATCAAAAACACCTACCTATTTCATTAGAATAACCCGGAATGGCCTAAAAGAATAACCCAAGAGAATTTAAGTATCATTCACTTTGCAATAAAGCTGCAGTACAATTCACAAATACGTAATCAGTTCACAATAAACATGAACTGTTGTTGTTTGTTGGGAAAAAATGATTCGTGCGATAACAATGGACACTCCTTCCTATGTGATAAGCATTTGACAATGCCTCACACTTACTGTAACGACAATAATAATAATAATAATAATATTTAAGTAAATAAATTAACTATTTCCTATCCATGGATCGGAATTTGTTAATCACCTAGTATTTTTGGACAAAAAATCTTAGAAGAAGCTTACAAACGTAAACTGTTTCAGGATATTACATTAATTCCTTTATTAAACAAAATCAATTACAATGATTGTTTGAAACAGAACCATTTTTAATTAAATGTTGTCATGGTCAGTTTCCAAAGTGAACAGGAAAACTAGGAAAATGTCGTTAATAATTATTTTCATTTTCGTTTTATTTATATACTTTTAGAGTTGACCCATTTCACTGTAAACCAGACACGTATATTGTCTGTCTGTCTCTCTCTCTCTCTTTAGCGTCACATATAAGCATTCAGCGATAAAACATCCACACTGAAGAGAAATTTACAACTTAAAAGTTGTCCTTAATTCACCTCTTTGCTGGCGCCATTTTATGACAACTTCAACGAAATGTTCCCTATGAACGAGATGAAAATAACGCTGCGTAATTTTCTTTTCCTCAATTAAATAGCATTTAAGTGTGACATTATGGGCCATGAATGGTACATGTAAAGAACGAAATGAATACACAGTTCAAGGTTGAGCTCTTCCGCACCATCTTTTAGAGGAAGAATAATCGTTTTACTTTTACGAGTACGTAAAACTAAATTGAGGTACAGAGACACGTTTGACATTCATTAATACTCGTACTCCATGGAGGTACAGTTCATTATTTTATTTTTGAACAATACAGGCATTAGAAAGAGGGAAGAGAGAAGAAACAATACATAACAGCAATTGATGAGAATTTTTTATTCCTAATTGATCTCGCTGTGGCTAGAGGAACGTCAGTCGCGACTTCAATGTAGAAATGTCCATTGGTCAGGAAAGGGATCAAAATAGGGTCCGAGGGAAGCATAAGTCGTTGTTAAACTGTTCCAGTTCATCTGTCACAATCACGTTTCTTTCTATTATTTATCACAGGTAACGTTATTTATCATAAGATTTCATGTGTTCTTGTGGCGTAACACCTGTTTGACAGTCTGCGCCATTGTGTTTATTAGAAAATGCATATATTTTCGGAGATTATTAACTTACAGATGTTACATAAGGAATTGAATCAACGCAATACTGTTCCTTCCCAACAACGATTTTAGTTGTCTACATTTCGGTGTGATATTTGCTCTTCCAATTCCTTCAAATAAGGAAAACCTCTAACCTGACCACTCGCTAACACTCTTTCGGCATTATATGCTCGTGAACTATGTGTAACTTAAAAGCGCGTTGAAATATTGAACATGGATATAAAATACAAAGGAGAAATTATATTAATAAGAAATATCAGTATATAGGAATGTTCTCTTTATGAAAGAAGAATAAACAGTTGACCTGAACACGAATCAAATCTAGTCAGTAAGTCGACACTCTACTGTCTGAACACCGAGTCTGCTGAAGGCAAACATGTCAAAAGAATATTTACAGTGTCGTAGTGTGACTTATCACGTTAAGGTGGAAATGAATCCGCGAAAGTAACTGGAATTGTGAACAAAGAACATATCCAACCTAGCATTTTAGGTCCCTGCAGAGCTCAGCTGCCTGCGTTGGAGTCGTGACTTGACGTGCCTGTAGCCAGTGCCAATTGATTTTGTAGCATAATTATCGGATTGGGTTGCACTCCACAAACAGGAAATTCAGTAGTAAAATGTACTTCACTAAGCGTGAAATTTGTATAATGTGGACTGAAAGTTGAATTTAAATTTTCTGACTGAATTTTTGTGTAGTTTCAATTGAATGTTTCATCGGATTGTCAGTTATACTTACTGTTCTATGTTTTGGAATTACTAAAATGTTATCAAATTTACTGCTTCACTGAGTAGCAAATGACTCTTGAAAGAAACCTGGTAGGCACTGAGGACTCCTTTGAATTACTGCCTTAAGTACACCATGTGCAATATGATCAGGGATTCCGCCAGGAATTTTAGTTTGGGCTGTGTAAAGTCGAAATAGGGACCTTAAGTAAGTGGACCTTTTTGCACGGTTTCTATCGAGTTTTAAGCGCAATAAATTTTAAAGTTTGAGGGTGTTCTCGAGGATTTGGAGGTGACACCCCGCACAAATCGGGGTCTGACGAAATCACTGATATGGGGCTATCCTTTTTTCTACTCAGCAACTAGTTTTAATTTTTGAAGTGTTACATCATACTAGTTAAAATGAACGCTGTTGTACGGTATAAACAGGCATCATGTCCCTGCTCGTATGCAAACTACATCGGTAGATCTCTCCTGTAGTTTACATGAGGAGAAAAAATACTTAGGTTCGGTTAGATTAGGTTAATGGATCTTTAGAATCAAAAAGTACATAGAGAAAATTGTTCGAGATCATACTTTTCACTCAATGAAACGAAGAAACCATAGCAAATTTGCTGCAGACACGTTTAACAACGTGCATTTTAATTACGAACATTCTTGTAGTTTTATTTTGAACACTTTTTGACATCAGCGATGACGAACTATATACTAGAATTCTGTATATTCTTTCATTATTTTAATGTATATCTAAGATAGATGGTCCTTACTCTTTCTTCCAAAGAAATTCTTTTTGTGCGTAAATTGTTTGTAAGAACTTGAATTCAGGCAGTTGTCATAAAACATGAGAATAAGCTCACTTCTTAAGTGTTAGCAAAAGCTCGAGAAAAAAGAAATGATACTCCATTTACTTAACAATTGTTTTTTTTATCCAGAAAAGGAAGTAAATAATTTATTCTCTAGGCATTAAAATTTATTCTAAGCAATTACATTTTTCCAAACAGTTAAACCAAGATATTATTTCGAGTACGAAAGCGTAGCAAATAGTTTTCAAAACATGGAAATTTGAAGAAAAAAAAAATCTTCAATAAATCACAGGCTAATATGATCACATAGTATAAAGGGCTCAATAAAATGTTGCCATCTTTCTTACTCCTAAAGCTTGTGTTCTATAAGTTAGAAACAAGGAGAATTTAGTAACTAAAGATGTTTTAGCTCTTCAGAATATTATTTTCTTATAGACTCAAACGTAACACTTTTTGTGTAGTGACTTGCTTATAACATACTTGTCTGTCTATCATCTATCCAGCTATCAACCAATGT
>JAGDQP010007408.1:43510-67511 GCA_022664845.1 Lepisma saccharinum | reverse complement strand
TTTTGTTCTTTTTCCTTATTTCATCGAAGACCGTTGGCAAACAAATTATTGTATACCATTCGGCATTAACAGTTCTTCGATCCTCTAATGGAATGGTTGCGACGTGTCCAGTACAACCGAAGAAACAAGCGATCATTTTCTTGGAAGTGCTCCGTGAACGAACAACTTTAGTGGGATTGGGTTCATCGTTAAACACCCAAACAGTAGACTGTTGTTTGCTTTCAGGTTCATACGAATATATCCAAGTTTCGTCTCCTGTAACAATGTTGTATACGGATTTTGAACGTCCTCGGTCGAATTTTTTCAACATTTCCTGACACCAATCAACATTTGTTCATGCAAAATCGATAGTATTGCAGTCTGCGATATCCTAAGAGACGCCTCTAACTGTCTGTAAGTCACATGCCGATCTTCTTTAATCATGTTGCGCACAGCATCGATGTTTCTAGGAATGACAACCGATTTTGGCCGACCTTCTCGACATTCATCACTGACGGACGTACGACCATGACGAAATTCTGCAAACCAATTGTAAACAGTCTTCTCTGATGGTGCTTCATTACCAAAAGTTGCACGAAGCGATTCTATGCATTGTTGTTGATTAAGGCCTTTTTTAAAATCATAAAAAATCATCCAACGTAAGCCTTCACGGGTCATTTCCATTTTTGCACAAACTTGCTTCTTTTAAACGTTCACTATCAACAACTTACTCAGTCAATTTCTAAATTGCCACTGGCTTCACAATAACAAACGTCAATGTTCACAAATACAGTGGTGCCACAACTCATTAACGCCACCTACTGTTCGATTGTAAAAACTTAAAAGGCAACCTACGTACTAAACATATTTCTGTAAAGTGCATAAAATTTTGAAATTACGTATAATGAAAATAATACTGGCTTTTCCGACCTACGTCAATGAATTAGTAAAATGTCTAAATATTTAAAAGAATAACAAGGGAGATTTTTAAGCAGAAAGAAAGAAAATGTAAAGTTCTTTGAAAATATGGAAATGTATGTGCAGTTGTCGAGCATCAAATCAGGGCCACCCGACTTGGAAAAGTGGCGTGCGTTTTGCGACCATGCATTTTCGGCGAAAATACAGATGAGCGTGCGTTTTGCGACCCGGAATACTGATGCAAAGGGAAATGCCAGTGTTGAACCTAGTATCACTAATAACTAGATTGATATTTTGTTATTTTTAAATATATGGAAGAAACCTGTTGCATATTTCTGGTTAGGTCAAATTAGGTTAGGTTATTAGTTTCATTTTAGGAGCTAGCCACTAGAATTTAAGAGACATTTTGGCTAAAGGCAAAGGCTCCTGTCCGATGCGTACGCGTGGTTAAAGGCACATGGGGCATGTGAAGGTAGGGCTCCGAATATTCTCGATCCACGGCATGAAGTAAGGCTGGGTGGTTAGTCTAATTGATTTGATTTGTTGAATAATCACTCACTAGACTAAGTCCCATTAACAAGTGACAGTGAAAATCGGTATTGTGAACCAATATTGGTTTGCCATTGACTTCCATAGAAAAGGATGAAGTACGAAAGACGGCGAAAGGAAAGATGACGCAACGTGGCTCCGAAAATTTATGCCCCTACCCGGAAGCGAACCCGGGCCCCTTGATTACAAGGCAGTGAGCATTACTATTCACTCACAAGGGACATTACCACCCAAGGTGCCCAGAAATAACAAAAACACTTTGGCAGTCACTTTCAGAGGTGGAAACGTGCGAGAAAAGCCTTTAGCGTCCTGGCCGAGATTTAAACGCAGGCCCCGCGATTCGCAGTCAGACGCGCTGAGCTACGGCGACTCCTAATTTAATTTGGGAAATATTATAAATCCTTTTTACTTTCACATACATATTGATGTAGTAAACCAACTTCACACAGAAAGTAATATAAATCCATGCACTGATACGAATTCAAGCCGAGCAGGCGGCAGAGAGAGAAAGCGGGTTATTTAAAATCAGGTAATATTTTCCCGTTTTTCCTTCTGTCCGTGATTGTTCTCCTTATTTGGTGTTTTCTGCGTTAATTGTTCCTTCTACATGAGATACTATTGCTTCTTGTCAGGGAATTTTTGAAAGCTGTTTGTCAGAATGGAAACTGTTACCTTAGGTTAGCTTTGCGGGACCTCAGACTACCAAGAGACAGAGTGATTTTGCTGAATACACAGTTAAGATGTGATATCGTTAATGAACTTAACTGGTTAAGATATCACTGACTCTATAATAGCTAGATTGATAGTGAAGCGCACGATTCACATTCCAGGGATCGCAAACCGCACGATACTCTGTATAGTCGCAACTGCCGGTCACCGACACAAGTGAATCGCTTAATCAATGAAGCACATCAATGGTGGTCGGTGACGTAACAGCAATGCCGTCTCAGAACTCTTTATTCGCTTGACAAGCATGACTCTTCAGATTCTAAGAAGCCATTGTTACGTATAGGTTACGGCGAGTGAGTGAAAAAATATCTGCCTTGGCAACTGAGCTTTCCCGAGGGGCTCCAAATAACGGAAAATTAGATTTTCGGCCAACAGTAGCAGAGTGAGTTCACGATATTATCGTGAATGGGCATCAATCAAGTTGACTTGCTCCCGGCCTCAGATTAACTTACGCCGCCACTGATCCATGGAGCTCTGCAATAATTGGGAACTGATAGTAGGTTTACAGTTTATTTGGAGTTCGAGCGTTGGCATTATATCTTTTTAAACTACGTATTTGTTGCTGAAAGAAAATGAAAAGTATGTTTCCAGATTCAGCAAAATAGATAAATAACAGCTCTTTGCCTGGATCTGGTAAAATATTTTCGCGAACCTGCCATTGAAAATCGCTTGCTTAAGACAGGCACATATCTAGAAGATGGTTTCACGCAGAACCAACGCCTTCACAATAAGGACCCGAGGTCTGTATGTGTGTGAAATTTACATAAAATGCATATAATTTTGCCCAAAATTATATTAATATTACTAAAAATATCCGAATTTCGTGGGAGGGAGTCCGGAACCACCCTCCACCCCTAAATAATCCCTGGCTTAAGTCGTTCGAAAATGCATCTACATGGACACATTTCTCAACATGTCAAATGTTTGTGAACCGTTGCCCTAAACTAATAGGCTAGATTGCCATCACCCTGCATTCTAGAAATGTATGTGAAATGAGTTTTATTTTATTACGTTTCAAGAAGACTCTCTCTTTTAACCCAATGTTTTGAAAAACGGTTTTCGCAAATCTGACAAGATAAAATATATACTGTTTTTTTTATTATAAGTTATTTAAAATTAAAACAATTTGTTAATATATTCCCTGATTACACATTTCAATTTGAAATATCGGTAGAAATAATTAGACAAATCATGTAGTTCATTCAATTACTAATAGAGGGCAGTGATTATCATTAGTAAATTAGATGTTTTCTAACTTCTTGAAACAGTATCTCATTTGACATTTATTTATAACAGTTGGGGTTTACGGAACGGAAATTGAGTTACATTATTTAAAGAAATATGGTAATTTAGTTTTAATACAATTGAACCTCACCTACGTCGTAAATAATTAAGTCCTCATTAAATTAATCAAGTATTTAATTTGTTAGCAAAGCCTAGAATTAAAAATTCCCCTTGGGTTACAAAATAATTCCCTTGCGGGGGGAAAATAAGGGAACTTAACAACTTGCTGGGATTTTTGAACTTAGAATTTCTTCGACGCAAAATTTAATTTTATTGTATATTACCCTTGTTTGGCTATATATCAGGACAATATTTTTCACACAAATACGTTACGCAATTGTGCTTATCATTGCAAGTCAGTGAATTTATACGACGCTTCAATATATTTATTTTTGAGAGAAGAAATCTCAGCTATAGACATGCGACAATCTTTATGTCCATAGCTGTACTTTCTTTAAATAAATTATGTCGGATTTTTTTTTTTTTTTCATAAGAAACCGTTGTTCATTAAAAAAGAGAATATTTAGTAATAAATTTAGGATTAGGAATGAAAGGAAGAAGTGAGAGGAAGCATTTAGGGGGAAGTTGCTTACTGCTTTATCGGCTTTAGATGTAACATTTCGGCGCTCAGCGATTTTTACTTGTACTTTGGCCCCGCTTGGTCATTATTGCCATAGGCCCCACGTTCACCTAACGCCGCCTCTGTGTGCTAATGATGATGGATAGAAACGCAGTAATAGTCAATCGTTGAGAGACTCATAACATGCTGGAATATCGATTAGATGAAAGCTTTGAATATTTGAGAATGCAGAAATAGATTCTAAATTTGATGCAGAAGATATTACTATAATCCCTGAGTGTACTGAATGCTTCTAATAGTGTCATATGCTGAAAATACATCTCATGTTATTTAGGTATCGTAATTCTTAAAAAGTCAGTTGAAATTTTCGGTAATAATACCGGAATTGTTCCTGCTTTTTCCCGTAGCCGTATTTTACAGTGAAAATACATGAATCTCGGAGCAGCGTAATCAACTCTCTACATAAATTTGCTATAAGTACGGTTAGTTACCTAAATCTTTACGGTAAAATCTTGGTTACCTGGTTACCAGTAATTTCACACTAAAATTCCGGTCTTTTTTAAAGAGTGTAGTATGCTTGCTGTAAGAGCTTTTAATGAGAAAAATATGATTTATTTTTTATACGTCATTTTTCATTTCAAATTTCAGTATATTTATAATATTTATTACGATATTTTATCTTTCTTCCTTTTCGAATAATAACTATAATATACATTTACTTCCGCCTAGTGTGCATGAAAAATATTATTCTTCGTGGACCAAAAATAATCCACTTTGAATTTAACCACCGACGCCAATCCATGTCAAAAATTATGGCGAGACTCAGGTCCCCCCTTTTAAAATATTCTAGCGACGCCCATGGAGAAACCAAGACTTAAAATCTAACATTTCGAACTTATAGCAGTGAAAGTTTTAACGACTTGACAGAATTTCATGACCTATATAATTATATTCTTTATATTCATCCACAATTTACTGTGATGACGACAATGATTTTTTCTTGTGGATCATGCTTGTGGATGAAGAAATATTTTTGCAACATTTGCGTATATTCATTTTCTCTATACAGCAAAGACAGACAAGAACCCGCCTAATAAAAGTGAAAGCGAAGATTGCATAATAGTTGCTTATTAGACATATTTAATATCATTTTTAAAGCAATTAATTGGTTAGCATTGGCATCAGATTGACAAGAATATAAAATGTCTACATGTTCATTACACTCACTTTATTCTCATAGCAAATTGAAGGTGAAACTTATAATTCAAAATTCAATATGTACACAATGACCTCTATCTAAAAGCGATAGTCTACTGAGCTGACTGCTACCATTGACAATTGCATGAATATATGAACGCAGAGAGCGGAGAGGACACTTAAGTTCGTTTGCTCACTTCCAATCTAAACCAATAAAATTAAATTTTCGGTTCTAACTCAGTTATTTACGCTTGATAACGCTGTGCGGCCCGTTTCTATTTATACCTTAATTCTTGCAAAAATTAAGACGTAAATCAAAAACGGACCGCACAGTGATAAGAAACGTATAAAACTGAGTTAGAACTGAAAATTTGGTCCACATTGGACAATACGAGTTTAAATATTTGCTCTGGCGTCTATCTTTCGACAATAAGCAGTCATTCCAGTATCGTTACGTAGAGCTCGCTGGGGAGAACCTAATGACCAACATTTATAGAAAAGGTTGCCTCACACGTGACGTCATTGAGCTTTCCAAGGATGTTGGAATCATAGGATAGACCAAAATTTAAAATTAAATCCGAACGTCAGTCCGCCATCTTGGAGTGCCCCGTCAGAATTTAGGAAAGTGGTAAAGACTTAAAATAAAACAACCGTATTCAGAAACTTTTTTTTTCCAAGTGACTAGCGCTGTATTAACGAGTGATTAACAATATTTTAACATTAGTAGTCACTCGTTAGTACATCGCTAGTTACTCCACAAAACATTTCTGAATAGGGCTGAAAGTGATTAACGTAAGCATTCAATATGTTAAATCTGTCGAGATTGAAAACTGATACACCGTAAATCTATCGAATTAACTGTTGTATACCGGCAGTTTTCATACTCTTCTTCATCTCCATTCAGGAAGATGGAGGACTGGCGTTTTGACGTTCGGATTGAGGTTTTAAATGCTGGCCTGTTCTCTGATTCCTACATACTTGCAGATTTCAATGACATCACGTGGATGACAACCTGTTTCTTGTTTATATTCAATCTAGAAATAAATATCAGGTAGTCCATTCCCGTACTTTAATCCTTATTGGCTGAATGATATGTGACGTCACTTGGAAGCTACTGTGGATTGTAAGCAACTGAGCAAAAGCGGGATGATCGATATGCTGGGTGTTCACTGAAGACTTATATGATCTACATGTTTTAAAATTCTTTAACAAATTTCTATTGTTTCGAATGGTTTCTGGAAAATAAGTACAATCTGAAGTATGTAATAAATTGTTATGCATTAAAATTTACTTCCATTAATTTCCCATCACCTTCAACAGCTAGGATCGCTAGTGCATGGCTCTCTACTGTTATTTGCTCGAACTTCTTAGTTTTTATACGTAATATTAATTATTCGATGGCACGAAATCTCCCAAAGATGTCATCAGCTCTAACATTTTTGTAAATGAATCCTCCTGATATTCAACAAGAACTAAGGGACAGAATAACATAAAGGAAAACAGTCTCGTATTGCACTTTAAGCTAATAATAAATTGTCTTTTTATGTTACAGATTAGTCTTTAAAAACATGAAGATTTAAGGAATATTTATGCTGCAATGCAATGCGGGCTTTGTTATTAGTAAACATACCATCATGATGTAGTAGAAAATTTCTTTCAAAATCGATGAATTTAAAAAATGAGAGCAGAAAGTAAACAGAACAAAACAATTTGGCCATGAAGCTATTTATTGTCAACTGAATATGTATATGTAAATAATCCTGTCTCAATATTCTCATTTCTAATTGCAGTAACCATTCTGCACGCTAAAGAAGTTAACTGTTTACTTGAATTTCGAGTAGCGTAGAGAACTTAATAATAAATTCCTCGTATATATAATTAAGGAACTCCTGCGTAGCCTAGTCGGTAGCGCGTTCGACTTCAGTACGAGCGGTCCCGGGTTCGATTCCCGGTGTGGGCTCAAAATTTCGGTGTTGACCCAGCATCGTGAGGACAATTGGAGAGCCGCTGTGAATAAATGACAGTGGCGATCACAGTGAGAGCTTCGGCTCTCCTCTCCCAACCCGTCTGGTCAGCGTGGGGGCAGTAGACCAACTCCTCCCTTCGGGGAGAGGCCTCATCCACTAGTGGATTGAATATGGCTGTGATTTATTATATAATTAAGGTCGAAAATAATTTGGCGAAACTGATATCGTTTCCAAAACGTTGCTCATTATTTCTTTTATGACTTCTGCACACAAAACACATCATCTTTTTTACTGGTCGTAGTTAAGGCGATTATTTGAAGAAGACTTGGTTAAGTTACAAAAAACAAAACAAAAAAAAAAAAACTATAAAATCTAAGCAGTTAAACTAAGGGCTATACTTTAATTTTCCTCTAGTTATTTATTGCTGTAATGTAGTTTTTGTAGGGTGTCCTTCAGCAACTAGAAGGATATTCAGGAACCCTATAAGGGCTGATTTTCATGAAAGCTTACGTTGCTTGCGATTTGGGTGAGTAACCAATTGAAGCACGTGTTTTATTGTATAGTAAGTGTAACACGTGTTCCAGTTGGCTGTTCACCCAAATCGCCAGCAAAGCAAGCAACGCAAGCTTTCATGAAAATCATCCCTCAGATGCATCATTATGAAAATTATTCAAACCAGTTAACGCTACTAGGGGATGTCAATGACTAGTATGCAATTTTCCCCCAGAGTCCATTTATTGGCATGGAAGTCAATAACTAGTAATTAAACGAAATTAGAATTTTCGGATTTCTGACATAACTGTTCTTACATTTAAGACATTTTCACGTAGTATGTGTCTTCGTAAGAACAAATATTTGGTAATGGTGCCAACTACTGGTCTCAGTATTGCCAATTACTGGCACACGTCTTCAGGTAGATATATCAAACAAGGACTAATCATTTTTAGATATAGAATAGATCTAAGCCTGCTACTAGTTCTGTTATAGTGGAAGAAAAGTCAAGTTGACTTAATTTGTTAACCGACGTTAGATCTGAAATGATATCTACTCATAAACAGCTAGTGAACGAAAGTGCTAATAACTGGGGATGAGATGCCAGCTACTGGCTAGAGCATGCCAACTATTGGTCATTTTGCTGTTTTGAAGAAAAATAAGTAAATACCGGTAAATAAAAGATACGTGTTCTGCATTTTTATTGTTTCACTGCACAATTAGTTTCAGAGAAAAAAATAAGAGTTTACAAGTTAGCCATAAACAGCGAAATAAATCCTGAATAGATCAGCACTTCAAGTTTCAAAACAAAAGTGGTCTAAAAGTGCCAGGATAATCTAAAGGAACGATCTCCGACAAAAGATGGCAGCACTACCTCCGAATATGTCTAATGTGATATTTTCACTGTTACACGAAATTTCAATGCTGCTCCTACAAATTCAAGCCTAGAGAGTTCAAACTTTCAGGAAAGAAAGTTCATAACCAATTCAAGAGCATGATCGATGCCGACTTTTTATTTTATTTTTTGTTCATTGTTGAAAGAGCTTCATTGTTATAGGTTTCGCTATTTATAACAACAATGAAGCGATTTCAACAATGAAGGAAAACGAAAATAAAAAATTTGCATCGATCATGCTCTTGAATTGGTTATAAAGATTTTTCCTGAAAGTTTGAACTCTCTAGGCTTGAATTTATTGAAGCAGCAAGGAAATTCCGTGTAACGATAAGAATATATTAGACATATACGGAGATAGTGCTGCCATCTTTCGTTGGAGATCATAGCTTTAGATTATCCTTTAGTTCATTATGTGGTGTTGAATTTTTGCTTCATGGTTCATATTTTAAATTTTGGAATTTTCTGATTTTCACTACTTACTCATGTATTATTTTCGTCAATTCTCTGTTGTTGTTTTTTTTACAGTCTTCCAATACGTGACATTGACTTCTTTCACCAGATCTTTATTTTTTATCATCATAAATAGTCAACAGAAGCTAGAAAAAAAAAAGGCGTTTAGATGAACTAATTCCCACCCAGCAGATTTTTTTCACCAAAAATGCTCAGAATAGTGTCCTAAGCAACATATCAAAAGTCCCCGGGAATCCGACTGGAGCGTTAGCCGCCGTCTTGTAAAAATAGCCGCTAATAGATGTCGCTCACCGAACAGTTTTAGCTCGTTTACAGTGACATTTACAGTAAAATATACATAATCAAAAGTAAAATGCACTAAGTTTTACGTGGAATGACCTCAAGTATTATAAGACTGTAACAGCTTATATGTGGATCTGTGATGAATCCAAGGGGGAAGTTGCCCCTGGGCAGCGTAACTTTTTTCCCGGAATTAAGAGGAAGAAAAAGGAATATTTAAGCCAACTTAATGATTCATTCATTTATTTATATTATGTCCTATTTTGCAGTCCAGAAGGATCTACAAAGGCTAACGGAAGATAATCAAGAACAAAAAAAATCACGGTGAAGGGAAGCAGCTTCACCATTACCACAATGAGGCTGAAGGTGAATGACATTCGTAACGCACAGAGATAGATCTTGAATTTCTGCCGTTACTGCTAGATCGTAGAGCTCCACCGTGAAATAATGTCAAGAAATGATAGCTGGTTTTATGGGTTTTCTTGAGGTAAAATATTCCGGAAGTAAACTAGTTCCAAATTAGGATCTCCGGGCGGAAACTGTTTCAAGAGATCCAAGAACAGAATCATGAAAGATCTTAGAATAGAAACGCGGAACGTACGAACTTTATACAAAACGGCCTCCCTCCAGGCGTAATACACAAGCCAGAGAAGTACGGAATGCACATACTAGCTGAACAAGAAGTTCGGTGGGAGAGACAGGAAAACATTCGACAGGGCAAATACACTTTCTACTACGGATAACTCAGTCACACGATTTTCGAACTAGTATCCTCATTAATAACCGTATCCTTCCTGTGGTTGAGAATGTAGAGTTCATGTACGAAAGACTATCCTACATTACGATGTATATTCGATTGTGCAACACGGTTTTAATATATGTCCATACTTCGATCGAGGAAGCTGGATATGGACTATTATAGATATGGATTTTCTTGGTATACTCTGAAAAATGTACTTTCATCTGGTGTTGTTATGAGAATAACTTCCATCCCATGAAATATTCCATAACCATCCAAAGTTTCTTTGTTCTGGTTACCATCGTCTACAGCATACTGCATAAAACTTCCAGGACTGTACCCAAGGAGATTGATAAACGCAGCACATCTTGAAAATGTGAAAACTTCTGAGTAAGAACAAGAGAAACCCATGTTATGTAGAGTATCCACTATCGGTATAAATTGAACTAATAAACCTAAGCCTAATTGCAAACATGGCTCTTGGGCACACAGCTTGTACTGTAGCCTATCCAGTACATAGCACTTCATTGATCATATACTGTCGTGAATGTCAAGGGACAAGCTGCGCTAATTCAGAATTGCCTAATTTTGAAATCAATGATGTTGAAATAGACTTACTTCAGAGCGAATGAACAGTCTTAAAAGCAAAACCTCTATGGAACACCGTCTTCAAAATGTAATCTCTGTTACAGCTAGGCACAAGAAACTTCCTTTTTCTTATGAAGTACCAAAAATCATTCCATAAGTGACTGTTCTATTGTAACTTCCAAGTGCATCGAGTGACAGGCAACCATCCAACGCACACACTTCAAAAAAGATTGCAGAACAACAACCACAACAAATTACCTAAAATTATGACTTTGACTCTAACTGACAGGTCCTTTTCATTTACTTATTTTTCTCAATTTGTCTATGGATTTTCACATGGACTGTTCTCCCCGCCCTCTAGATCTAAGTAACTACAAGTCCGACAGAGATGAACCGTACACCGTTGGATTCGTAATGGACTCAAACTATGTAATAATCTATCATTCTGACTAAAGCTGGCGGAACCTTTTAATCGCTTAGTATTTTCCAACTGTATGTTTCTTTGTCCCCCTAGCGTTTCTCAACCTTTTTCAGCACGCGACCCCCCTTTTACTATGCTTTCCAGACGACGACCCGCAATTATATTATTTTGTGTATATTTACTTTTCATTTCAAAATATGACAGTTTATTTCCTGTATTTTAGAATAAATATCCTAATTGTATTATCAAAAACTATTCAACAAACTACATAATCTTTAGTAATGATAACAACAGAAAGCAAAATAAAATACTTTCTTTGAAAGTAATTTGTTTTAACCTACAAAATCCTAGTTGCATTTATATTTCCACCTCTTTTCGCGACCCACCTGGGGGGTCGCGATCCCCAGGTTGAGAAACACTGCACTAGATCTTAGTAACAGCAAGTTACACAGAGATAGAACATACACCGTTAGATTCGTAATTGTTTGAAACAGTGGGGAAAACTATCAGTTTGACACTAAAACTGGCAGGTCCTTTCAGTCGCTTAGTATTCTTCGTTTGTGTCCTTCCTAAATCTGATTATCTACAAGTCCGACAGAGATGATCTCCACCGTTGGATTCGTCATGGTCTGAAACTGTGAGGAAAACTATGAATGTGATCCTAAACCTGGCAGCCCCGGCATTCGCTTAGTAATCAGATCTCCATTTGCTCTTATGACTTCGACTCTTTCTTTCCTATACGTTACAAGAGAATTTGAATTTATACAGGGGCGCTTTGGTTTTGTCTATAATAAAATTATTAATTAGCTTATATTGGCTCATACGTTAAATGCAAACGAATCTTAACATAGCAGAGTTTGCAGTATTATCCTGTTTTGTTAGCAACAACCATAAGTTTATTCCCAGTAACGAAAAGCCCGCAAGAGGTCTAATTAGAGAAATCGATATATCTTAATCGACTTAGAAGTTAGAACGAACCAAATTCGCTATATTTCGTCAAATCTGGCAACGCTGAGTACAGAGAATATTCCTGGAAGCTGCAACACGCGCACATGGAACATCCGCCAACGTGACAGGATTTCCAAAAGCTATTGAATCATTTTTTTCTCTCTATTGCGTTACTTGATTTGTATGTTTTCCTTATAGTGCACATGATTTTTGTCCTTGACACGTACCCTTGAGGCTGTTGCTATGAAACATTTCTCCTGATGCATAGGTTTCTGTTTAAGTCCACTGGTGTATAGGCTTGCTCACTTCAGTGGACATTAGCCCTGAAGGTTTCTTTTTAAAAATATACTTTCACTGAAATCAAAACCCTTGCTCATATAAAAACCTTGAAACAATTCTAAATTAGGTCGAAAAAAAGATGAAAATACAATGAATGAAACTACAAAATGCGTTTCCAAATCAATTCTGAAGAAAAGTATAAACAAATGTATATAGTTAAAGGATAGACAAATTAAAGATAACAGTCATATATGTTCCTAATTTTAAGCGTTCAAGATCCTCAACTGGAAACGATTTTAGTTCAGAACCATTTCTTAATTTTATACAAGTTCTGGGACTTTCAGCATCGCAGACCCGGCCTAACAATATTGCAAAACATAGATCTCTATATAAAAGCCATGGATCTAAATACGGGAGACGGATCTACTTCTAGCTACCCGAAATTGAAGCCAGGACAAGCCAAGAGTACCAGGCAGGTGTAATTGTTTAAAAAAAACAACAACTGAACATCACGTTCCGTACAATACCATATTTAAAATATTCCAAACTTCCTCCTCTCTTCCTTAGCTAGTTCCTCCCTCATTCTTTGCTTCCACACACCAAGGCATAGGACAACCAATAAGACACAAGTAAATCTCAATTCACCAGGCAAGATTAATCAAAACCGGCGTCAAGTTGACCCAGTTTAATTGTATTGGGCCAGTCAATCCGTCTACCGTATTTACATCCATGTCTGAAAGCGATCTGAAGTCAGAGGTGAGGGAATATTTAGTCCAAAATGCACCAAACATTCAGTGCAAAGTTTTTTACGCTTATTGTCGTTGTGAAGTACGATTTTAAATTAATATCATAATTCTTGCAAATAGCCTGAATATTATTTACAGGATGTGCTATTAATTATATGCCCAGTTCAGTAAGTGAATAGCTCAAGAATTGAGACATGAATTAAAAAAACAAGGGTAATAAAAATAAAACAAACTTTTTAAAAAGACTTAAACAATTCGTACTAAAAGTAAAACATAATTTTGTTTATACCTGACTAAAGAGAAAAGCATGAGGCGGGAGCGCTCTCATGTAGTCAGTCACTTTATAAATTCTTGAATTGACAGGATATTCTTGAATTCTTGAATAAAAAAAAAAAACCTCTTCTTTTCAGTCATGCATAAAAAAATATTTTTTACTCTTTGGTACAAATTGTTTTAGAAAAGTATGTCTTTAAAAAGTTTTTATTATTTGTTTCGAGTTAATTTGCTGTTCGGGTATTTGTTCTCAAGTTAATGTTTTGTGACCCAAATCCTAAAGTGTTCTGCAACCAGTCAAACGCAACATCGTTGCTGGCTGATATTTATTTTAGGATAAAGAAGTCCATATTAAAAATATTAAAATAATGCGTTTAAAATATATAGAATTATATGAGGGCTGCTTTCCTTGGAAGCTTGCGTTGCTTGCGATTTGGGTGAATAGCTAATTGAAATACATGTTACACGTAGAAAAGGTAATAAAACACGTGTTTCAATTGGCTGATCACCCTAATGGCAAGCAAAGCAAGCAACGCAAGCGTTCCTGAAATCAGCCTTGTAAGTAACAATGGAATATTGTATTGTCACCCGGCGTACGTAGCTGTGCAAAATTTCATCATTGTATGAGGTCGGGAAGTGAGCTCAGTTAACGTTGCAAAATTTAAGAACATCACGAACCATTATGAACTAAAAAAAAGTCTGTAAAAATGAATTAGAGCTGAAAGTTTCTTCTATTTTGGATTAAATCGAGAATGGACAAGCGTGGTTAAATATTCTTTATGATGTATTTCTTCATATATTAATCGACTACTCCAGGATCGTTAGACAGTTCAATGGGGAAGAGTTAGCTTTTTTAATCGACTGAAGAAAAGAAAAAATTGTCAATTCGATCCTTATGTTGTTGGTTTTTGTTTTTGTTTTTTACATGTTTATCCGGATATAAATTTTGAATTTATGAAAAAAAAAATGATTAAAAATGTTTTTTTTATTTCGTAGAGAGTTTCCGTGATAGCAGTCCTGTTGGAGTATTTTGAAGTAACGTATAGTGTAGATAGGCAAAATGGATAAACATGCAATTTTTTACGCATAACCAACCGTTGCTTCGTCATAGATAGAAAACCCACATAATGCATAACAATAGAAGCACTGGACATATGAACACCTTCATGAAAGGGACATTATTAGGAGGGGCTCAGTGAAGGAATATCCAGAAAGACACGTCAGTTTAACTGTACTGCCATCTATTAGCTATTGTGTCAGTCACGTTACGAAAGAATAAATAACTTTTCCAAAGCGTTGCTTTGTAGTTTACCGCCTGGATTTGTCCTGAATTTGTCGACAGAGCGTCGGATGGCTAGCGGGAGGCCCGGGTTCGGTTCTCGCCCAGAAGCCGTTTCTTTCCCCCCTTCTATTTACAATAGAACTTTCTTTTGGAATTTATGAAAAACGCTCCCCTTATGCATGCTTTTATATTTTCAACATTCTACACAATTCACGCAAATATGTCTTGTTAGAAAGTGAGGTTAATATTTTCATTAAGCCGGCTTTTCATGTACATGATTGCCATGTGCTTTCTTTGCGAAGTCTACGAGCAGCTGATAGAAATACTTAAGGATGTGTTTCAATTGGCTACTTAGGCAAATCGCAAGCGAATCAGCATCTAGCGCGTTCATGAAAATCCGGCCTTATGCGTGATGGTAACTTATAAATTACTGGTCCTAGGATCAATTATTACAGATTGAAGACTTTCGACTTGAAAAAATGAAAGTTTTGATAAACAAAAACGGCCCAAAATGGGACGAGATAACAGAAGAATGGAAGAGATTGCATGATAAAGAACTCCATAGACTGTATAAGCCACCCGATATTATTAGAACAATGAAATCATGAGAGCTAACACAACCTTAAGTAAGTAACTCGGTTGGTAGAAAAATGAATGTTATGTTTGACTGTTGTTAGGAAGCTGGAGGTAAAGACTAAAAAGGTCATTGAGAAGAACGAGACGTTGGGGAGGACAACATTAGAAGAGATCTTTGAAAGGTAGATATTCATGATGAAAATTGGCTTGGTCTTTCTCAGGACAGAATTCAATAACGAATGGTTACTACTGCGACGATGAACTTGCGAGTTCCATAAGCCACATCATTAATTAGTTGTTAATGAAAGAGTTGAGACTAAACAATAATAATATCTAACTAAAGTTAATTGGAAAGTTCAATATTGCATGGATCTTCAAATTGATCAGGATAGTACATGAAAGCGTAACACTACATCAATAAGACATTTTGTATTGCTTTCTTTCTTATGGATTTCAGCAACTCCAACGTTATTTTTTATATATACGATGGGCTGGAGAAGAATGCACACTAACAGCTGTATTCAGAAACTTTTTTCGCAGTGAACGATTGTTAATCAATGTTGAACGATTGTTAATCACTTGTTAGTACAGCGCTAGTCAAAAAAAGTGTTTTTGAATACGGCTGTAAGAGTTTAATACAAATCCAATTTTCGTTAAATTTTGTATTTGGGGATTACAAAAGAACTCTAACTTGGACTGTAAAGTTCTAAAAGAAAGAAGTATTATCTAGCCCTTAAAAATGTCGCACCATCACGTTTTTACAGCTGGCCTAAGCTCTATTTTAAAGAAGAAACTTTTTAAAGCAATTTTAGAAGGCAATTGCTTTAAAAAGTTTGCTCCATCAAGAAAAACATAGATGAGATTAGTGGTGCTATACGGACAGTGAAAAAAAAATAATGAAAGAAATATAACTAATTCGAAAATTGCTTAAATAATAGATACGAAGAAAATTCTAGAATTCAAACAAACAATTTAAGTAAAAAAAAAAAAAAAAATGATTTTATATGGGTCAGTCTAGTAACTTTTGACTTCGGTCCGTCACGAATTGCCCATTTATAACCAGTTAAAATCCAAAAACATCCATGCCCCTGCCGGGATTCGAATCCGGGACCTTCGAATCGTTAGCCTAACGCCTTAGACCTGCTTAAGTATCAAGATTGATATGTAGACAGAATCAGTCACTGTAATCTAGTGGCTACAGATGCTAACTTCGGATCTCACTGTGGAGACACCCAGGTTTGAGTCCTGGTGTAGGCCATTCTGACGAAAGTTTTCAGTGTTTCCTTCAGTTTCACATGTAGAATGTAGAGATTATACTTAGACACAATTTCTAGCTGCTACCATTCTCGTAACTGTCCTGACAAGTGCTTGCCGAGATCTGTGGTGCGCGAGGCCATAACTGCCTGAAAGGCCCATAAATCTTGTTTGTTTATTTATGTTATTTTTTTCTTTCTTAATTAGTCATTTGTACTTAATTATCCGGAATTAATTTAATTTTGTACTCGATCTGTAATTATCTTTAAAGAGAAGATTAAAAATTGCTCATTTAACACGATAGGAGTAAATTGAGTTATAAAGAGGAGAAATTTTCTAGTTGCTGAAAGAAATTCACAGTTTAACGATCTCGCAGCATTGTTTATGACTCATTTTATGTAATTTTTTTGTAGCCAAAGCATTCATCAAAAATGTACCTGTCAATCTTTCGTAATTTATTCGTAAACACTCGTTTTCACTATCGTTTTATGAGCCATTACGATCACGGTATTTAACATTAAGCAAAGAAAGTGAGCGTACTTATGTCAGGAATATAATCTGCGGGGATATGGTTCAGTGTTATCATCTACAATGGAAGAAGAAAACTCTTTTAAGAGTAGGAAGTAATCATGGACAAAAACAAATAGTAATTACAAAACCCACATATCCATCCCCTGTGAAAGTTTCATGTTCTTGCTCCATACCACACACATTGAACACAATTACTGGGTTTATAGTGATGGTAGACCTACTGTATGTAATGGTGAGGGTTGGCTATGAATGTCCTCACAAAGAGAACGAGCCATTATCTTCCACAATCATGATGAGAGCTCTGCAGCAGACATGTTTGTCACTCGAAGGTCCTTGACCAAAAATAACCAGTTGTGATTTGTTTTTGCCCTCCATCGGACGGAAGTTATAAATGTTAACGTCCTACAGACAAGATCTACGGTCTTAATTGGTTTCTGGTTAATTTGTGCAGTGAATAACTACAACGCTCATACTAGTCTTACACGAACCTAAGGGCTCATTTTCAAGCTCGCTTGCGTTGCTTGCTTTGGTTGCGATTAGGGTGACTAGCCAATTGAAACACGTGGTTTTAATTACGTAATAAAACGTGTTTTATTACGTGTTATAACACGGGTTTCAATTGGCTATTCACCCAAATCGCAAGCAACGCAAGCGGGCTTGAAAATGAGCACTGACACCTGCTAAGTCTTCACTTATTTAAATGTGAATATCTTCTCAGAAAAAGGGACATATAAGGTGACAATGTACACTTACCTCTTTGTATATAGTCTTGCACTCTTTTCCTGATTTGAAAATCCTTGATAAACTACTTTCGGGAGCAAGGATGGGAAAGATAGTGGCCAGGGCCTTGGTTTTGGAATCATCCTGACGTTAGTCTACTTGAACTGAGAAAACCCCGATAAAACCTCAGTGAATGTTGCCGGCAGGAAGAGTCGAACCTGCTTTCCTTCCCAATAATGTAACCATTATACCACGGGGACTGGGTATAAAGGTTTCTTCATTTACATTATAATAGTTGTAAGCAGGAATGCAATGGTAAAATTTATCTTGAGTACACGCTGTCCTATAGGAAATCAGACCAATGTATATTTGAGGGAATACGCAGCATTATACTTAAGGTACACGCCGTTTTTTTTTTTAATTTTAGGTGGATACACGCTGTGTACCTGCGTGTACATTCTATTTCACCCCTAACACGCACCATGTATATAGACAGGCAGAGAGAGAGAGAGAGAGAGAGAGAGAGAGAGAGAGAGAGAGAGACGTAAAAATAATAATCAAACATATAAGTCTTACCTCACACATTTAAGGGGAAACTACAATAATGGCTCACTGATAGTTTAGTCCGGATATGGCTTTAAGTCCAAAAAAGAAGGATGCCTCCAATATTCTGTAAGTGTGTCAGCATTATTGGGTATTATGTGAATAATGACAACATTAAAGCTTTGATCAATACTAGTATTGTGTAAGTTCGTGTGCGCTGGCACTAGAGTGGAGGATCGTTGAGAATGTAGACATGGGAAGAGTGACAGTGATTGTTGATTCTTAGATTGACCCCCTCTTTGCTTGTTTCACCTACATAATAAGCACCGGAGGATTGGCGTACATTGGACATACAATAAATGCCATAACTACAAGTTCCTTTGGGACTTAGGATGAAGTCTTTATCAGTGGTGTGGATGGTAATGATAGGGAATGTATTTGGTATAGGACAGGCGGATTCTGCATCCAGGTTTGCTGCAACCTGCGCTGAGGGATGAGGGAAAGAGTTGAATGAGAGGTGTTTACTAAAATGTTATTCAGGATAGACGGTTTGTTGACATACTAACCTCGGACTGTTCAGAAACACAGGTCGAGTCCCAGTGTCTGATTGAGAAAATGAAAGAGAATAAATTATATCCTTATATTTTTAGATTTCAATGATACAGAGTTGTAAGAGGGGACACGTTGATTTTACCTCTGATTTTGATTGATAGAATATCGCAATAGTTCCCAACCTTTTCCAAATCAGTGACATCCTGAAAGCAATGATGCGCTCTCATACTGCACATCACACCACATGATGAAATAAAAATGAGCGTGATAATGATAGGTATTCTGCTCGGATTTAGGTCTGTGACTCAAAGAGCAAGGTGAACAGGCTCTGGTTTGCTATTGTATTTCATCAGATAATGATGACGACCTAAGAACGGAACCTACAGTTCAAAGTAGGCTACGAACGAATTGTGTGTCTACCGCGTATCGAATCCGAGACCCCTTAAATACAAGATTGCGAACATTATTACTCACATTATAGACAGCTACGAGCAGGAACGTATTTAGGTGTGTGTCCAGGGGGTCCGGTCCCTCCAAAACTCAGAGTTTTATGGAAAATTCAGGCGTATGCCCAGACACACCTTGGACCCTCTGGAAACCCATGAACCCCTCCCAAATCCAACTTCTGGATACGTGCCTGGCTACGAGTTAATTATTCTATTCCATCCTTTTCCTACATTCTAACAAAGGAAACAAATGGAACTTGAAGTATTAATATAAGTTAAATCAATGATTTAAATTTACGAGTGTAGTGTTATTGTGCAATTGTAAAAACATAAACAGATATAAGGAATCAAGTATTGACGAAAATCTGCTGTGTCAATAATCCTACTATTGACAATAAAATCACATGATTTTGTTTGTTTATTGGACTTACGGACGCTTCGGGGTCATCCAGAATTCCAGGGATACGCGGACTCTTGCTTACTTCTGAAGAATGGGAAAGGCTAGGCTATTAAAACAACTGATAGGCTTAGAATAACCTGTGGATCAACAAGAGTCTGTACTGTACAAGACTGATATACAAACTAACAAAAATGTAGGTCTATAGTCTACAGTCGCCACGGCATAAGAAACGGTGTGCAATCACGTACAAGCAGCACTAGACGTCCCTACCATTGGCTGCTGGCAGCGTAACACAAAAGAAAGCATCGCCACTGTTGCCTCCGCTGAACCCCCGCTCTATCTCTTCTAGGCGGAGCCACACCGGTTCTTATCCCGTGACGACTGCAATTTTCTTGGTTCACTTGCGAGAATTCGCAATCACCTGAAACGTTTGCAAACTCAATAGCGGATCCACGTGCTCCGTGTAATGATCCGTAGTCTATTGCCAACATGAAACGCAGAATTAGGAGAATATAGGATTTTCTTTTTCAATCAGCAAATCTCTTAACAACACATGTAATGTCAATTGTCTGAATATTTTGAAATTTATTGCTGCTTCTATTAAAGCAACTTTGTAATGATTCCGTGAGAAATTTTACCAACAGTCTTGTCTAGAGCAGATATTATACTGCACTATGTATGTATTTACTTGGACAGGGAATCATTTTTCTCACAGCGTCCCGCACGTGTCTGTGAAACAGTATTATAAAACGGATCATAAACCATGTACACACAAGTACCAACTTATAATTACGTTATTCGCTGTTGCTGTTAATTATGCGACAAAGAAGAGGAATTATAAAAAAATTTCAATATTCCACGGATAATGGTGTATTCTGACAACAAAAACTGTTCAACAGAATAGTACCGGCTGTTTTGGTTAACAGTAAATATAGAAGAGATCACTAGTCAGTGAACGTCATCGGAGTGGGTTCGAATCTTCGTAAAATCAACTACCTTGACTCTGTCCCATCAGTCAGAAAACACCCGTGGAAACTAATATACAGTTATAAGAGTCTGATGTGGAACCAGAAAGAAAAAAATGACTCAAAATGCGGTCAGCACAGGGCGCCATTCTGAATACTTCGATCATGGCTACAGTCAATCATGTTATGCTCTCTATTCATTGGATAATAATTGTGTTGAAAGTGCACACAGCGTTAGTTCAAGCTATCAAACCAATATTGACTTTCGGTGACTGAAGAGAAGCTGAAATTAGTGTTGCACACGAGACAAAATTGATGCTGTCTCGTCTCGAAAATGTCCGGAAACTGTCTCATGTTGAAATGTGTATACTGTATATTACGAGAGTTCTGTCTCGTCTCGTTTTTCATAGACATTTCTATATCTCGTCTCGCTTCGTGGATAACATTAATTGAAACTCAGAATAGCTGGTAGAGGCGTGTGAATTTGAATTTATTTTAAGGTCTTTAGGCAACTTTGGCTCAGCCCGGATGGATGATAATGGGATGATTGGTGGAAGGAAGGAACTGGGAGGAAACGAGAGAACCCAGAGAAACACCGCGCACACGGTGTTTGTCCACCACAAATCCCACATAACACGAGGAGGGTTTGAACTGACGACCCCAAGAGCCAGAGGTGAGTGCTCAAACCGTTGATCAACCACTTTTTCTCACCAGAATATCCCTGGAGAAAATCAGTGGATGGTGGTTTGCCATTGCCTTCCATCGGATGAAGATGTACACAGGACGGGACTTAAAGTTTGAATTGGAGCTCGAAGGACTTCTATCCACACTGGGCATACAGGGTGTTGCAAAATAACTTGACAAACCTATCTCAAGATATTCCTGATGTATAAATAAGAAAAAAATCATAGACCGTCGAGGATGCATGCTTCGTTTCCGAGCACAATTGATGCACAATGGATTCCACCAAAGGAAGTAGGCATTGCGGAATTCTCTGGAGTAAATGTGGGTCCTAATAACTAACTAACTAACTCTATGGCTTATGGAACTCGCAAGTTCATCGCCACAGTAACAAACGTTCGTCATTGGATTCTATTCTGGGCAATATCAAGCCAGTTTTCATCGCGAACACCTAATTCTCGATCTCTTCTAATATTGTCCTCCCAACGACGTCTCGGTCTTCCCAATGGTCTCCTTCCATCCGGCCTTAAGCTCAACTAAAACGACTTTCTTATGAGTACAGATCAGATAAATGTAATCACTGGCATCTAACCATGCAGTGACAGTCTGTTTTACTGATTAAATGTTTGTGGAAATGTATATAATGAACTCCTGTTTGTTATGCAGCCACACATCTTTTATTTAATAAATCGTTCCGCAAAAGGAAATCTGTTTGGAATATCGACTTGCCGCAAATGAACTAGTGTTACTTGCTGATAGCTAGTCCCATTCAAGCCTACTTCGACCCACATTTACTTCATAGCATTTCTAGGACTCCCCTATTTCCTTTTGGGAATTCCTTCCGCCCCCATTGCACTATTTTGGGATATGCATTTCTGGATAGAGTACATTTGAAGTCTTTGAGGGTACCGCCTCAGTTCTACTGTTAACTGTATTGTAAATATCAAGCTCTAAAGTTATTTTCCCCAAGCTTTCCGCAGCCTATAGCGCCGAAAAGAAGCATTTATGCATTCTGGATAGTCTATATTTTTTTCCTTCTTATTTTCATGTCAGGAATCTCTCGGAAGACTTTTGTTGGTGTATTTTGCAACACCCTGTAGAAACTTCTTTGATTATAACGCAGCGAGCGTTTACCGGGAAATACGTTATTATGGCTAGATACCGTAAGAATAGAAAGATGTTGCAGTTATTTTAAGGGCCAGTTCTACAATCGACCGCTAAACTAACTTCTAGTCAGCGCTAAGTTGAGACCAACTCTCATTGGCCAGAATCAAACTTAACCTCAACTTAGCGCTAACTAGGAGTTTAGCGGTCGATTGTAGAACTGGCCCTAAAAAGGATTTGAGTTACTGTTCTTTCCCATCATTGATGTCTTCTTCACGTCGCTTGATTTTTCAGAAATCTTATGAAATAAAAGACGATACCTTTTATTTTTTATTGTTATCTAACTTAAAAGCGAAATGAATGTCTTAAACGAAACAAGATACGTGTTCATTATCCGATGTAGGTCATACAACCCACATTGATGTCAAGCACAAGTAGTACTATACGTAAGAATTTTGCAATATACGCTCCCACACACGGAAGATTAATTACATTACACTGAATATTGAGTGAATTATTTGATACACTCTATAATCTTTATTTTCTCTGACGTCATATGAAGATGTAAGTTCTACATTGATGTACCTTTTGCATATAAGGGACATTTAAAATGCATAACATGATACACACAAACTGCTCCAATACACATGAAGTGTAAAATACGGTTTCGTTCCTCATAATTGTTTCTTTACGGGTATTTTGCGAAAAGTCAATACGAAAATTTTTATTTATGTACGCGATGGGTATTTTTAATGAATACGTGTTATAACATGATAAATTAAATTGTATTTTCTTTGAATTTTAATTTACTTACGAATAATGTATGAAGCTGAATGTCCTATGTCCTATGTATTACAAGAAAACAATAAATATAACCTTTAGATTCACCATTTCATGTTTTCAGCCTCTACTTTTGATGAAAAACAGTATTATGTTCATTTTGTCATTTGTGTACAGTTTTATTAAAGTGTGTGTGTGTGTTAATAAAAGGAAAATGAAAAAAATGTCAAATAATTCAGGGAACTATGTGTAATTTGGATCACTAAAAGAAATAATCAAATTTGTCCCTGAAACAAAATGTTCAAGTGCATATATGCTAAGACATACACGATTTGTGAGTCCAATATATTTCATTATGCGATTAAGTGTACTGCACGATACTGTTAAGGATAACAATCACTTCTTATATTAGGCAATTTATATACTTTATTTTCAGGCATTTTGTTTCCTGTCTGCATGATTTGATATTAAGTTTTCCTGCGTTTAAGATTCTCATATTCGCCAAGTGATGTGGTGAGGAGAAAGAACAAACAAACATACAACAAAAAAGGAAGGAATAATAAAAGAAAGAATTGTGGGTTGATAGAAAGAATAAGAAAGAAAACAGAAAGAAAGAAAGAAGGGAAAAACGAAAGAAAACATAAAGCAAAAGAAGAGATAAATAATAAGGAAAGGAATCAAGGAAGGAAGAATAGATAGATAAATAAAGAGAGGAAAGGAAAGAAAGAAAGAATAAGAAAGAAAAGAAGAATAAGAAAGAAAGGATAAGAAAGAATAAGAAAGAAGGAATAAGAAAGAAAGAAAGGAAGAATAAGAAAGAAAGAAGGAATAAG
>JAGDQP010007408.1:18450-43500 GCA_022664845.1 Lepisma saccharinum | reverse complement strand
AGGAAGAATAAGAAAGAAAGGAAGAAAGAATAAGAATGAATAAGAAATAAAGAAATGATAAGAAAGAAAAAGAAATAATAAGAAAGAAAGAAAGAAAGAAAGAAAGAGTCAAATACAAAATTTCTTTGACATATTTAGCGCAAGGGTTAATGATACGCGTATAATATTTCTACGACAGTATCCCAGTAAGGTCGCAGATATTAAAATCCTCCAATTTTAAATTTTGGAATCAAAATGATCGATTATTGAATGGAATAGTTCAAAATACGTAGACATAAATAGTTTTGACATGTCCGATTTAGAATATGAAGGTATAGAGTACACACTGAATTCAGTGTCATTCACAAGCTCGTTAGGTAAATAGTATCTCCGTGTTCTTCTGTTTGTTTAAATCTTAAGAGCACTTCATTCATTCAAGCACTTTCACATTTAAAAGAAGTGAAATTCTTAAGTGCCATCTCACACGAAATACACGGATTTTTCAAGGTAACTTATTTATCAGTTACCAAACATGTTCCTTTACTAAGAAACATCGAAAACTATGTGTTGTAACGTATTGAAGTGCTGAAGAAACGTCACCATGACTGTAGCGACGATGCAGCGTCGTTGAAAGATACGGAACTACAGACAAATGAACTGTAATTCCTTTTTCTTCGGCTGAATTGATATCATCAGCCTCGAGAGATTTCAACAATATATCAGACATGGCTTTCGTGTTAAGAAATAAGTTGTGCATAGTATCCATATTGTTCGTAATCTTAGGATGATTTAACTCAGAAAGATTTCTGGTTATTCTGTAAAACGAAATCTGACTAATTGCAAGTATCAAATTTTTATTATACAGGTAATGCTGGCTGTGCCTTGAACGGTACCTGGTGGGGACCAGAGCTAATACCAGGTCACTTTTAGTAATCCGATCTGACCCCGGACGTAAGTGACCCTGTCCAAAACGGACCCGGTCTTGGCCAGAATGAGCCAAATGATTCGCTTACTGGTCGTAACTCAAATAACCAGACTGACTCTGTTATCCGACGGGTCGGTGATCGCGTATGATCCATCCTTTTCACCGTTGTATTTTTCGTGCAATGAGGGATATCGGTCACCACTGTATGAAACACTGTTCATTGAAACGCAACAATCTATAACAAGGGGGCAAAAATTAAAGTTCTTCTTTGCTCTTCGGGATACCGGGTCAGGCCGGGGCCCAAGCATAGTCCCGATCCAAAAGTTGACCCGGTGACCGGTTTCAGCTCTGTTGGGGACACAAATGGTTCGGACCACGCTTTAAACTTTAGTTCTCGTCCTTAGAATGTTATTTTCATCCAATGGGAAGCAATGGCAAACCATCATCGGTTCACCTTGTCTCTGTATCTTCGATTCATTGTTCTTTGACTGGTGGACAAGAAAAACAATTGTTATCATTATCTAACAATGGACAAAATACTTCCGAAAAAAAATAGACATAAACTTCCTCGATAGCAAATAAAATAGGAATTTTGGTATTTTATTCTTCTTGAATCAAAATTCAATAGATTTATCAAGTATCGTATCCTACTGGCAGGGAGGTATTTAGGGTAGGTCCGGGATGTCCGGAACCTCACGGGAATTCAGATTTTTTTTCGTAAATAGTTTAAATTATATGAATTTTACCTAAATGTCACAGCCAGAGAGACTTCAGATTCCATCAAAGGCGCTGGACCCCTCCCGAAAACAAACTTCTAGATACGTTCCTGCCTATTCGGCAAGTAAAATTTCAAAAAGGAATTCCAGTTGCACTGTAAATAATACACATTAATTACATTTTAAGAACTCAATTTTTGCACAAGTCAAATTGAGTAAACTTTGGATAACTTCTTATATAGTTTTCCTCTTCCGATCACTATTTTAACACTTTCTCCCTCCTCCCCCCCCCCCCCCCCCCCCCCCTTTGCAAGTTAAAGCTTGTTAGTAACTGATTTTGGTAGCGTAAGAAAGAATTGAAAAAAAAATAGGAGGAACGGGGTTAGAGGCAGTATTGAATATTTTTCGAAAGGAGTTCAGTATATCTTTTTCTTGGGTTGTAGATTTCAAAATTTAGTCTGTGTACGAAAAGTATCTAAAATACATTCAATTATGACTAAGATCATACTTATTTTACATAGGAAATAGAATTTCGTAACCTTTTGGAATATCCTTCGGTATGTGTTCCTGAACCAGGGTGGTCTTAGTGATAGCTCTATTGCTTTCTGAGCTAAGAAGAACACAGTAAGTTGGATCATTTTTCTCGCTATATAATGAATTAATAGCGAGTTAATCTATCAGTAGATATTATGAACAGAATCTGTCCTAAAAGTGTTTGCAGACAATACTGACAACGCATGAAGCGTTCGAAATCCCCACTTTCTGAAATATATGATAAAATAAACTCGCACTTTTTGTACACTTAACTTGCAATTCAACCGCACAAAACTTCAAACATTTCACACAAATATTACCAAAAAGTGCCAAATAAACGCATCGATGGATTTAGGAGAGAGATTCTGGGCGAGGGGGGGGGGCTACTACTTTAAAAGCTATGGCTTAGAATGAAACATTTATGGTCCCATGCCCCCCCATAAACCGCATATGAATAAACGTGTTATCTTTTACAGTGTCAATGTGTTCAATAACTTCGGAATAAAACTTGTATTCTTAAAGAAGAGACATATCGAAGTGCCAATACCTGACTGACTAGGGATAGATACCCATAGTTTGATTCCCGTTAAGGACTTAAGAGAATGAATTCAGGATATGCAAATGTGGAAAAGAGAGAGGATGTTGATTAAGAAAGAGAATTTCTTCTTTGCGATGACAAATAGCTGAGGGAAAGATTGAAGAAGTATTGTGTCATATGAATGAAGTGCAATTCTAGATGAGAATGAAGAAAAGAAAATGAGAAACCTTTGAAATGTGAATATTCAGAGGAAGGAAATAATCAACTGAACACAAGAGATGAGAAAGTGTTGAAGACAGAAGGTAAGAAAAGAATGGAGACAACAAAGAGAAAAACAAACTGGCTAGGACATTTGCTGCACAGATTGTATTCCAAAGGATACAATTGACGTCATGATTGAGGGAAGGAGAGTTCAACTCTGATTAAGGAGGATAAATCGTAAGCTGAGGCAAGAAAGGAAAGCGCAACATCGGGATGAAGGGATTAACGGACCTGGATGGATCTGCTGTTTTCGGCAAAACACTGATTAAGATAAGGCCATAAAATATGCATGACTATAAAACCCAGACAAAATCCAAATTATTTCTTGAAAGACAAAGACTATGTTAGATAGGAATCAGCACCAAAGCGATGATGAATTATAGTACTGCGTATAATTTGTTAATTTTTTTCCAAATTTCATTTTTTTTTATTGGCTATACAACTTTAATTACAGCAAACTTCTTTTAGCTTTGAAATTTCGTTTTTTTACATGCTTTGATTCTTTCATGTAAATATTATGAAGAAGGACTTCATTCATATGTTAAGTAGATGTACGTACTGAATATATATGGGTGTGTGAAAAGTGAAAATGCACTTACCTTGGCGGGTGAGGCCCAGGCGAGAACGACAATCACAGAGAGAACAAGAAACGACTTCATGCTGAACTGTCTGCAGACACACTGAAAGGGGAAGGCGGCATGCTGCTGGCCTAAATACAGTACAATCGTAACCTCAAACACCACCTGTGTGATGTGCTGTGCTTTTTTTTTCTCTCTTTTTCTTAGACGCTGGTCGTCCCTCAGAAAGTGACATATTTCTGGAGTAACGATAATTATTTGAAAGAAAAAAATGTTCGTAGTGCATAAAAAAGTTTTAAAACAGCATGAGTTGCATATGACCTATTGCAGTGATGCACAAAAGCATCTTTGCATCATAATTGTGTTCGAAGTGCTTCTGCATTCTACTAATATTAACCCTTCAAAACTCTAATCTATACACTGCAACAACCGACAAAGGAACTATAGGATGGATTTTTGTTGCTTAAGAATTTTTTTTAATAATAATAATATTCTACGAATTGAAAGCAAACGAATTCTTGTTCACACCATCGTTACTGTTACAAAAAGAAAGAAAAAACTTTTTAAAGAAGAAAAAAGTAATAAAAAATACTTTTAAAACATTATTTTCTTAAATTCGTACTAAAAAGTAAAAAATAATGTTGTTTATGCATGACTACAAAGAAAAGCATGAAGGCGCTCTAATGTACAGTCACTTTATAAATTCTTGCTTTTCTTTTTAGTCGTGGACAAACAACATTAATTTTTACTTTTTAGTGCGAATTGTTTAAGAAAAGTATGTTTTTTTAAAGTTATTTTATTACTATTTTCCGAGTTATTTCGGTGTTCGGATATTTTTTTTCTCAAGCTGATGTTTCGTTATCAAAATCCTAAAGTGTTCTGCAACCAGTCAAACGCCATATCGTTGAGGGCTAGTATTTATATTATGATAAAGAAGTTCTTACTAAAAATATAAAATATACTTTTAAAAAAATATTAATGTGTAGAAATATATGAAAGTTTCAATGACATATTGTATTGTCATCTTACATCGCTGTGCAAAATTTTATCGTTGTATAACGTCGGGAAATTACTTAAATTAACGCACAAAGATTTGAGAACACGATGAACCATTTTGAATTAAAGAAAAATATGTAAAAAAAAATCTTATGTAGTTCCTTGCGAGGTAAATAATACTAGACCTATAAAAACAACTCATAAGGTATAATACTCAATGTACAGTCAGCACCAGAAGTTAGTACCCAGTCGTAAAATTTCTTCTCAGAATAAATTTAAAATGGATTGATCGATTTAAGCACGGTTTCCTGTAACTTAAAGAGAGTATAATTTTCACTAAGTTACAAAAATTGTACTCAAATCGATCTATCCATTGTAAAGTTATTTGGAGAAGAAATTTTACGGTGGGGTACAAACTTTTGACCCTGACTGTACCTTTTACTGCAAAGGGAAGTAATAGAATACATGTTCAGTATACGGAGAGGTTAGTGAGATCATACAACTATCTCGAGCCTTAGAAAATATAACAGAATAGGTAAAAGCCTGAACGTGCTCTTCGTATACTCCCTCAAGAAATGTCAGGTTTGTTGGCTGACAAAAATAGATGAAACGAAAAAGGAAAAGCTTTTAGAATCAGTTTTTGAATCAAAGAATAAAACTAAAACTAAAGCAAGGTTGGAGTAGAGACTTGTTACGAACTTATGCTTTGCAATTACATTGAAAGTAAGACGAATCGGTCATTGTGAAAAGGGGATATATGCTATGTATTTTTAATGACACATATCCCCGTTTAGCAATGACCGATTCAGTTATCGGGAAGAACACTGTTCGTGGCTACTGATATTGCACATTGGGGGCCACTCATTCTGTTTCTGATTCAGACCCTGGCAAGGTTTATATCTCACATTAATAGTTTAGTAAGGTACCGGTTCTTAGCATCGTGCTCGATTTAGACGTAAAAATCACGAGTGTAGCATTGGGACGATTTTACATTTACTATTTCTTTTTCCAGTGTACTTATGTACAACGCCCAAACAAGTAATTCTATACCATATCATTTATTTTTACAAGTGGGATATTATTCTGAATATGTTAACAAAACATTATGAGTGTGACATTACGAGGAATTGTCCTACAATTGTACTATCTGGGCAGCCACTAGACCAGACTTGATGCGTAAAAAGCAGTACTAGTTTTATTCAGTTTGTGGGACCAGAAATGTACCTATTAGAGTTATTCCTTTCATTAAATCCCTTAACATTTAATAACGGGAATGTTATTTTTAATTTAAAAAAAAAAAACTTTCAGTTTCTGTTTTGTCTTGTTGGCACCTCATAGACAATACATTGCATGACAACGATGAATCACGGAATCCCAATTTTGTAGTTGCTGAGGTCAAACATGATTTGTCACGCGATCATATTTCTTCGGAACCGACTATAAGTCAACGTGAAACTTCTTGTGCTTATAGTGAAAACGTGTAGCATTCGTCATAGTGTATAACGTACAGATTGACAATAATATATCCTAATCGATTTCTTTAGAGGTTTATTTTTAGTGTATACGTTGATTGATGACCATTTCCCGGCCTTGTCACTTTATCTGATGGTTAAATTTGGATTGTGACCAAAATTCAAGGTCAAAATTGCACTTCGTGTACAATTACACATGCTATATGCAAAGACAATCAACTTATAATGTCATTTTGCGAAAATTCGTGATTTTAAATTAGGATATAAACTGTCAACATAAAAATATGTATTTCCATATTTTTGGTCTGATATTTACATCACACTCTTTACTTTAATTCTTTACACCTTTCTCAACTAAAATAAAAGATTTGTTTACTCAAAAGTTTACACGTATTTCGTATTAGGGTCATTCTCCACAAATAAAGCTTTTCGAATATTATGAAACACAGCCATTTTAAACTGTAAAATATAATAGTTTTTAGCAATCTTGAAGGCATTACGGGTAGAAATTGAGTTTACTTAGAGATGAATATTTGTTATTTATTAATTCAATTTACAAAATATAAAGTAATGTCCATGGAGTTGGAATTAATGCAAATGGAGTTGACGTTTTTGTCTGCTTTTCGTTGCCATATTCCTTACAGAGAGAATGGAATTCTACAATGAAGCATGAACGAAGTGTTTAGTGTTTAGCTTCTCCTCATGATTATAGGAAACAGAAATTAAAATAAAATACTATGGTTATGAGTTCCATGAAGTTGATGATGAATAAGTGAGACACATCTGATTTTAACTTTTCGTATTCCACAATAAGTCGACTGCAGAAGCATATCCCTTCTAGTTGCGCCGAAACGAGATTAAGATGGCTACGTCCTGTCTAAAGCATGCAAAAATGTGCAGTCTTGCCAGCTTCACACTTTTATTACCACTTTTTTGTCTGTCTATGAAGGTGATGAAAAAGCGAGTTTCATATGTTCCAGTAAATGCAATTCTCATACTAATAAAAACAAATTTTGAACTAAAAAACTAAAAAAAATATCCAGTTTCACAATATATCCCATTTCTGGAGAATGACACATTAAGATTATTTATAGGAAAACAGGCAATTTTCACCATTTGTCGTCCACTTAGAACCCAGGTATGTACCAGTTGTCGGACATGTGACACAAGGAAGAGAAATATCCATGAAAATAAATACTTTTACATTCTGAAATATTGATAATTATCACTTAGGCACATTTGTATACAAAAGACTAATAATTACATCGTTGCTTCCATGGCGAAGGGCGTAAATTACAATTTCACTTTTACTGATATTTTTTTTTCATAGCTGTTCACGAAGGACAGATGTTTCCTTTTACATGTGTTTCATTTGCCAACTATTTGTGCATTTGGCAGAAAATTGCAAAATAGTACACTTACGCTCTAAAGGCAACAATATCTATCTATCCATTGTAAATTAAAATACATCTAAGCGTAATGTGCTGTTAAAAAGAGTGTTAGATTATTAGAAAGAAAACAGAAGATATAAAATTAACATCACAACAAAATTAGATAAGAAGCACCACTCATCATGGTCGACTAGAGGAACGCTCGTAAATTCTATAAACCTCAAATCTGCAACAATAATGTACTTATTAGACATTACTATTGGGTATTGTTTATGATATAAAGTCAAAATAGAACATTTGAAAAGCTGGACGAACGATGTATGTCTTAAAACTATTTAAAAGCGACAGAATTTATGCCCTCTTTGCCGCTTTCTAACCACAATGGAATATAATATTCGTTTTTCTCTCAATCGAGTTACTTACTTCAGCTCATCTTACTGTCAGTCGTCGTGATATCACTATTTTGTGGAATCATACAATTTGTGGAGTTCATTATACTGTCTCTTCCATTCTCTAGTTATCTCGTCCCGTATATATTTCTCAATAGTTTTTTTTCGAACACTCTCATTTTTTTATTGATCTTCTAGGATCGAACTCCAAACTTTCTCAGCCATAAACTATTCCTGGCACAACAACTGTTATGTATAGTTTCAACTTCAACTTTCTTCAAATAAATGGCGATGTTAGGACTTTTTGGACTGAATGGAAGCATGGATTGTCAAATTCTATAAGATCGTTTTTATTTCTGATATTGTGAACAATACTTTTAACGGTAAACAATAACGATCCAAGACTTTTTATAAGAACATATTGCGGACAGAATATGTAACAGAAGTGTTTAGGAAATAAACGTATAAAAAGTGCGTAACAAACATTCAAAATTCATCCGCTGAAGACTTTGTGACCGAAGCATTGACAATTTGCTGGGGACTAAAGAAAACTGTTCATATTGATTCACTAGGTAGACCTACTCGAATGATGTCTTCCGGGTTTTATTCCGTGGCAATGTACTGAGTGGCGCTTATTTTCTTCAATCTGCAAAGTTACTTTTCCCCTAACCACCTTTGTATTCCTGTCTCTGACGATTTATAAGCTGCTGTGGTCCTTCCATTCTTTTGGTCATCATATCGAGAGCTCCGTACCAAAAGGGGATAAGCGACAATTTGAACGAAATTGAGATTTTGATGCTAGAATGATCATTTATATCTGCCAAAAAGATATAAATGACAAAAGTATTCTAACAGTGGAAAATAAAGGAAACTCAATTTCGGAGTTGACGCAGGACAATAATGATTATTCCAATATCAAAATCTCAATTTTGTTCATATTGTCGATTACCCCGTTTTGGCACGGAACCCTTGATATGCAGTGACACCTTTTGTTTTAGAAATGCTCTCCCGTTGTCTTCATCAATGTGCTAGGCGTACCCGCTAGCTGCGTACTTTGGTAGCGATTTCTATGAGTAACCAATATAAATACTTAACATGTTTCAATTGGTTATTTCGTCAAATCGGAAGCGAAGCACGCGACTAGTGTGTACATGAAAAGCCAACCTTATGTTCTACTCTTTTGTACTCCAGTGAAACAAAAATGTTATGCAAAGAGGATTATAAGATGAAAGAAATTTCATGCTGTTTAAAATGTAGGTTTTTTTTTTTAATTTTACTCTTTTCTTCCATTAATCTCTTCTGAACATGAACACCTTGAAGAGTGTCTTGATGAAAGAAGGTGTGTTCACACAATAATTAACAGCTCTCAAATCACACATTTCAGAAAAGCAATCAGGAAATGTTAGAAACATTATTACTTCACTTTCCAGTTGTAAAATAAAGGAAGATTTCTTTCTTTACAAAGAAAAAGAAAGAAAAGAAAGTGCAAGTTATCATAAGCATCAGAAAGGTTTCAATTGGACAGAATTTTCCGCTGAAAGTGTTTTGTTATCCCACTTAAGAATAGACAGTGTTTGAAGTCATGGACGTGTTACTGGAGACCTATCCATCGATCAATCAATATTTTGCCATATCAAAATATTTATATAGTGAAATCAACAACCAATATATAGAAAATTTATATCGCATGATATGTTGATGTGGTCTACGTTCAATTTCTAAAGATTTTACGATTTGGACGATATTCAATCCTGTTTCGATATGACAGATAATCCAATTTCTACTATCTTGTCATACAAAAAGAATATTCGATTTTCGATTGTTCTTTTATAGAAATGATACTGAATTTCCTAACGGTTTTCGATATACATGATATTCAGTTTGTATTAATATTTCCAAACTTGTTTGTTTGTCTAATACTCTGCCTTCTTTTTATAGGGTGAGGGCACCTATCGTCGGACTTTGGGTTTATAGAAGTCATGCGCGTTCCTGTTGTCGGCCACGGTGACCAAAAAAACTGTTTCTTATTTAATTTTGTTATGATGTTAAATTTATATTTCCTTTGTTTCCAATAATCTAACAGTTTTTAGCAGCACATTATCCTTAGATGAACTTTAATTTAAAATTGAGTAGATATCGTTCTGTTCAAGGAAGAACAGCGTAAGGACTGATTTTCATGAAAGCTTGCATGCTTTGCTTGCGGTTTGGGTGAGCAGCCAATTGAAGCACTTGTTTTAGTACGTAATATATAGAACACGCAATAAAACACGTGTTTTAATTGGCTACACACCCTAATCGCAAGCAAAGCTCACAACGCAAGCTTTCATGAAAATCAGCCCTAAGTGTACTATTTTGCCGTTTTCTGTCAATGCACAAATAGGTGACAATGAAACGCATGTAAAACGAAGCATCTGTCCTTCATGAAAAAGTATGGAAAAAATTATCATTAAAACTCAAATAGTAATAAAGTTATAAATAACTTCAGTTTTCCAAAACCTCCATTGGCTTTCAAAAATTTTTGTAAAATTTAGTAAATGTAACGTAAGCCCTTCTGCCTTGGAGTTGGAAGTAGTTAGACCTATAATTAATAGCTTTTTATATAACGAATGTAAACACTTTTGGGCTAAATGATACTTATTATTTATTTAAAAGTCTTAATGGTTATTCTATTCTATGCTCTAAGCTAAAAGCACTTATTTTCATGGATGTTTCTCTTCCTTTTGATACGCGTCCGACAACTGGTGTACATACCTGGCTAACCATTGATTCTGAATGGACAACAACTGGTGAAAATGGCCTACTTTCCTAGAAACAATCTTAATGCAAAATACGTGTATAAACCATCGACCTTCATTAATACGATACTGGACTGACTGCAGCCATTGAAAATTTCATGAATATGTGAAGCTAGGGAGCAGAGAAAACTTAATCTCGTTTGTCCACTTCCAGTCTAAACCAATATGAACCAAATTTTTTATTCTAACTCAGTTTTTACGCTTGATATCGCTGTGTGACCCGTTTTTTAATTTATGTCTTAATTCTTGCAGAAAACGTATATATTATTTGCAGCATTTTCTATTGTATGCAGAGTACGATATACTCTTACATAAATAACTCAGAAATTAAGACTTAAATCAAAAAACGGACCACACAGCGATATCAAGCGTATAAAACTGAGTTAGAACTGAAGATTTGGTCCACATCGAATTAGAGTGGAAGTGGACAAACGAATTTAAATATTTGTTCTGGCGTCTATCTTTCAACGCTAAGTAGTCACTCCAGTATAGTTTACGTAGAGCTCGATGGTATAAACTTTTGAGTTACAAATATTTTATTTTAGTTGAGAAAGATGTTTTAAAAAAATGAAATCAAAGATTGTAAAACAAAATAAGTGAATCACAGTTTTGTCGACCACTGTTGCCCTTATCCTGTCATTTTGTATCTATACTGGCTGGCGAATAACACAGAAACGTGAAATATAGGAGTACTTCTAAATATACATCTTTGGATTATAGGATTATTTCTTTTCTCATTCGCAAACTAAAGATTGTTAACATTACACTGACCAACAGTAATGTTTTTATTCATCCCTAAATTACACTAATTAATAAATAACACAAGACAGCAGAAAGCAATTATTATCTTCTTCAGGAGATAAACATAAGAAGCTACATTTTTCTTTTGCTTGAGAAAAGAAAAACAAAGACAAAAAATAATAACAAACCTTTTCTTGTGTCTTGACCTTCTGAAGACACAATCTTACGTAAGTTTTATATCCTTGCACTTTCGCCTCACCCCCCCACTAAGCACAATTTCTCCCATGTAGACAGCTGCCTGTTCTAATTATATTTTTTCGTTCCCACAAGACTGATGTCATTAGTTGTTGTTCAAAATAGTAGTACCAGATAATAATCTGCACAGTTTGTACTCCTTTCCTTTAAAAATTACAATTATTTGTGTGGCGTAGTGTTTTCTGAAAATCTTTAAAGAGAGTAAACAACGGAAGGGGAAGTGTAAAATCATATATTTTTTTTGTTATTTTTATAATGTTCAATTTAATTTTATTACTCACACATAACTTTAATAAAATCATTATCCGACTGTAGAAGTACGCAATAGAAGAGATCACACCAGTGAACTCTATTCTATCATGCTGGAGGGCTTGACAAATAAAACATCGTTATATGTCTCAAGCTAAAAGTTAACTTTCTTTGTCCACTTTCCAGTTCAGTCCAAACCAAAGGAAACTAAACTTCTAATTTTAATTAAGTTTTTTTAGACGTGTTGTTCCTGTGTTCTCTCTTTCAAATTTACGTGAATATCATTCACAGAGGATGAGCAGTCTAGCGTATGTTTAACTCAAGCATTAAGACTTTTTTTTTTTTAATGTGCACATGAGCTACCACAAAGATTCAGAACCGAGCGTCCGATTTGGAAAAGTTTAGCCAAGACATTTCCACGAACGACACCTCAAGTATAGTTGTTCCTGAGTTGAAAGTTCGCATGTCGATAGACAGACATAGCGATGATAATTAAGGCTTCACAGTTTTTAGTGCTGAACCTTAAAACTGAATTAGAAACGAAAGTTTGGTTCATTTTGAATTTAACAAAAGAATTGAGATCACAGAAAGGAAAGAACATGTTAAAAGTAGTCTACTTTAACAGAAGAATTTTTAATGCAATAAAAATATACTACCAGAAGAAATGTCTCGATAATCTCCGGGCTACCTACATTTATTTTTTCATGGATGTTTAATGTACTATACAAGTTGGCACCCAAAATATATCCACTTCTGTTTTTTTTTGTGTTTTTTTTTTAATAACGTTAAAATAGATATATCGAACCGTATAACTTACAGTAAATAGTTTTCTTTTTAAGTTGCTGAAAACAATACACAAATCCATTCCTGAGTAATTGGCAAGAGATTTCTCAAAGGAAAACAAACACTTCTGACGCCCATTGAATCATTAAATTGCCTATGAAATACGTATGTAATATTTTACGCGTTTACCACTTTTTATTATACCTTCTAATTGACAAGATATTGCATAAATCGTTTCTCACCCACTACTCTTAAGCTCGTGTTTTACGCTTTAGAACAGTAATTCCGAACTTTTTCCTTAGGCCGGCGTTTCATGCAGGCGCTAGTCACGCGATTTCATCAGTAGCTAATAAACATACTTAAACCATAGAGTTATAAAACCTCCACTAGAGTCAGGACTGGTGCTGCTGACACGGTGCAACTTGAAAGTTGAGCGAGAGTGTGTTTGTTTGGCAACAAGTATTGTGAGCATCTATCATATATATGGCTGCTATGCTTCGCTCTTTGGCATTGTTTGTCATAGTTATTTCGTTTGTATTTGAGAAGAAAATACCGATCTCCTGTGCAGCTTACGGTTGTAGTGAGAGATATAAGAAATGAAGTAATGTATCGTTTCACAAATACATGATCATTTAATATTATTCATCATTCAATATCATGAAAAATATTTCAGTATGTAAGATTCTCTTTCTGTGTGCTAGAAATGTAAAAGAAAACACATTTTTGATTAGAATTATTTGATGCGATGGTATTTTATCGTGTTAGATCCATAGTTATAAAACTATCCCTCAATGCCAAAGGAAAATATACATAAAAATAAGAATTCTTACATTTAGAAATACTGGATCGTTTTCATTTAGGCCTATTGGAAGTAAAGTGGTTATATTCGCGTAGAAAAAGAAATATAATTATATCTGTCTGTTTAAAATTTAAATAGTTCTAAGCCTATAATGTATTGTTGAATTTTATTGATGACTTTAGGCACCTAAGGCTCAGGACGGGATAGGGGAGAGGAAAAGATTCGACAAGGTATCGGCCAGGGCATATGTTGAAGATACCATTCGTGCATTAGCCATGTGTGCCTGCGCAAATACTCTGGAAAACCTTTAGTCACAGTGGTCGACCGCTGGTATCGAACCCATAACCTCCCGAATGCTACACCAACGCTCTACTACTGAGCTACGGCTGCTCGGTAAGTAATGTGCTGTTAAAAAATTTCGTTAAATTATTAAGCACAATGATATGGGTGTTCTGCCCGAAGGCAGGTCTTGACCTGAAGGTCCCAGAGCTAGGTGAACTAATGGTGATTTGCCATTTCCTTCCATCGCATGAAGATGACGTCCTAAGGATGGGACCAACTGTTTAACGTGGGGTTCCGAACCACTTGTGTCCCCACGGGAATCGAACCAGGGACACTTTGATTACATCATTAAGATCAATAGAGACATAAATTTAACATAACAACAAAACCAAATTAGAAATACATCTTATCGATTACCCTGGTCGACAATAGGAAAACTCGTGAAATCTATATACCTAAAGTCGGACACAATAATATACTTAATAGGTGTGACTATTCGTATTGTTTATGATGTAAAGTTAAAACATAACATTTGAATAGCTAGAAAAAAGCAATGCCATTTTTAATAGTTTTAAGACTTTAACCCGAAATTTAAATACACTATTCTTCATTCTCAAATAACTTTCCCGGTATCTTCTAAGCTAACCAGGGGAGCCAGATCTGTTTTTTCGGTGATTTATATAATGTCACTTTCGATGGCTGGTGGAACTTTAAATATCAAGTTAAAGCTGTCCGAAAACTAGAGATAATTTTTTTACACATTTTCTTACGTCTTGTTTCAGTGATATTTATGTGAAAATTGCCAACTACTAGTGTATGTCCGATGACAGGTACCCTTACGCTATTTTCAATTTCATAATTTTCTTTGTAAATTTATGCAAGTAAACCGTTGGTTGTATACAATTACAGTATTAGCAATTTGTGTGTGTAATATTCATGCCACTTGCGATGAATCCCTAATATTGTATAATATTTTTAAGTGCATCTCTAATGCATTTTAAGAAGGTATGTAGCATTAAGTATCAATATTATATCGTTTTATTTAACAAAAAGCTTTCAGAACAAAAGTCATATTTATCAAGTACGCTTTATATAAGTGATTTTTATATTAAATTATACCGTATATTCATCAATTTAATTATGAATTGTTTGTATATTACGTATTGAACTTAACTAAGGTGAACTCTAATGCCAATTCTCATTTGTTTTCCTTCATAAAAAGATCGTGCGTGACACATACAATGCTAAGCAGCGGACAGCGTGATCTTTTCTGCCAAACAAACATAAAAACAAGTGAATGTTCAAACTGCGCTGCACTGGGAGTTAAAAACCACGTAGAGGGTGGCGCCTATTCTGCCTCTAGTGGAGGTTTTATAACTCTATGACTTATAAACACATGTTTCAATTAGTTACTAAGGCGAATTGCAACAGAAGCACGCGGCTATCGCCCGCATGGAAAACCAGTCTTATGATAGTGAAATAAAATGGTGTGTATTGATACTTAGCCCATTTTGTTGAATTCTAATATTAGTACAGACACACTCATACTGTAGTCGGTATTTGCGGTGTTGAAGTGTTATTAATGGGTTTCACGAATCATCGTTAAGAATTTAAGGAATCGTTAGTGAACGTATTTAATAATAGGATAAATCTGATATTACGAAGGGCCCAGGTAACTATGAAAATTTTATCACGTATTTTTTAAAAAAAATTGCTACAGCAAAGGAAAAACTGTGCAACAAACATTTGTTGAACTTTGGTAGCTTTGCTCATTCTGTTCAAGAACGTACTTCAATCCTTGCGCAACAGGTGTCACCAACGAGAAACAGGTGAAAGTACAATTGCGTTGACATGTAGCGGCTGAGGTGTTTGTTTCAGGAGTTACTTTCCTTCTTGTCTTCAAAATGAAATTCGATTCTCTGTTGAATAGGAACTGATTACTGCGTTAGTTATTAAAATAATAGTGTTTACAATATCAGTTAGTTGCTACTGTACATAATTTAATTTTTCATGTGATCGGCCTAGTAAGCAGGTACCATCCCATAATTTGCCTGGTGTGACTGAGCAAAAGCCATGGAAAAACCTAGGCCAGGATGGGCAGCTGCTGGGATCATTTCCAGGATCTTGTGAATGCTAAGCCAACGCTTTACCATCTGAGCTACGACCGCTCGGTAATATTGCTATAGACTTGTACATTCAGATCATAATACTTCACTGTAAGTACATAAATTCTATCCACCTTTTCCCATTGTTCTCCATACAGGTTCTGCTAGACACCCCTAATTCTCGAGCACATCACTCCAATTTAAACACTTTCATGATTAAAAATAAAGATAGAAATCCAGCACAGCTCTTACACCCCCCAAACTGAAAATTCGGGTAGAATCGCTGGCTCTTGCTTGAAGCTGGCGTTATCTGCTCGTCTACAGTCTACTGCGTAATTTCAGTTTGGGTCTATTAACAATAGAATTGTTAGGTGGGGTATCTCATCTGCAGTGCGGTCCTTCAATCATAAACTTTACTCAAAATACAATGCTAGGGTACTATTTCCATTGTGATTTGGTAAACCGATAATTTTACGTCATTGTTTATCAAGATATTACGTCATTTATGTCTGCCTTCCTACATTTCAGAGCCCCTATCCGAAATTCGTATGATTCAACAAAACTTCACAACTGGAGAGTTAATATCTAAATTTTGCTCCCGTATTACTTTCTGGATACTCTGAAATAATATGCTGTTTAATTGAATCACGCCTAGGTTCAACACTCCAGCGTTCCTTCTTCCATACATTAGTGACTGTGTATAATAATCTTGGTTTAAATGCCCGTATTTCTGAATCTGAAAATATAATAGCCCCCTACAAATATCGTAGCTGTTTCCCTTTGTGTATCGTACAGGGACGTATTTAGGGGGGTTAGTCCGGCTCCCCTCCCAAATTTTGTTTTAATTTGTAAAATTATTAAGATGGATGAGCCAAACAACGCCACGTACACCTTTAACGCCACCCTCCGGTGTTTTGGAAATGAGAATAGGTGGCAGCAATTCCAAAGTACGAATATGTAGGCAGATGCCCTCTAGCCAGACTGCCAGAAACTAACTGCGCTACTGATCATAGGAGAGCTGCCATGACGCACACTTAAATCTGTGGTCTCGACAAAGAAGGTCGTTGTTAATTCAAATGGGTACATGAATTTCACACTGAATGTGTGGTATATATAGACCTATTTGCAGTCAGCAAAGTGCCTGAACATTATTATTGTCTTCGTTGCTTTAGTTTACAAGAGGTCTATGTGTAGGTTAATGCAAAATATGTGGACAAGTTTACATTGAACGAGGAGGGTGGCGTTATTAGGAACCTATGTCACGATTACGCCACCATGTAACGATTTTTTGCTATTTTTTCGTCCTCTTTGTACACCAAATTTTATGTCACACTGTTGCTGTGTAGGGCACTTAAGCAAAGTTTTCACACAAGTTGTTTTGGAATTCTAACTACTATGGTTCACTAGCTACATCAGGTAGGTGGGGTTATTTGGCTAACCTACTATATAATACAAAATCATATGAATTTGAGGTAAATTTCATATCCAGACAGACCTCGGACCTTCAATGGCGCTGGACGCCCTTGAAACCAACTTCTAGATATGTGTCTGGTATCATAATCACTAGGATTTGGATATTAATTAGAGTGCTATGTGTTGTCTTATAGTTTAATTTAATTATTTCGTTTCAGTGTAAAATGGCTTTACAGCTGTATCCGAAATATAAATAAATAAATAACGGAACTTGTTCTTGTTTGTGTCTGAAATATTCCGCTTTCAACTTGTCCCCATCACTTTCTAAACACTGAGCGTAACTGGCACTCAATCAATGGGAATTTATTCATATTTTCAAATATCACGTGAGAATGTCTTTTGATGACTTTCGCTAGCCACGAGATAAGTAGAAAGATTGAGCTCTTTACCTGAAATATTCACACGATAAAAAGACGTGGGTTGGGTTGCCTAACTGTCGCACATTGAGAATCGCATTTTTTTTTTTTTTTCAGTAAAGTGCACATCTTTTGTAATTTATGCAAGTCGAATGCTTCATTAAGTAACAAAACAGATTACAATCCGTAAGATATTGTCATCTTACCTGCAATTTTGCTTTAAAAAAAAAAGAAGAAGAAATCGCTGTGAAACAAAATACCTGTTTAAAAAAAACTGAAAATTCGCCTAGTTTTTATGTTAGTTTAAATGTCTCTTATGAGCCTCGATCCAAAGTATTATTTCTTTCAGGTTAATATAATTAATGTTAGGTTCATATGAAATATTATATACATATACATTAAAAGAACTTTATTATTTTTTTCCTTTCTAGAAAATTACAAAAAGTTTAAGCTGTTTGGTAACATCAATACATGAATCTACGGCTAGTGAATATGAAGATAGTGGATGTGGGTATTTGATCAAAAAGAATAGGCAGACGAGTTGAGTTTAAAATGTAGAAATCTTGTGTCTACCTGGCAATCTCTTCTACAGTTTCCTCTTGTTTTCATTCTCCTGAAAAACATGAAAGTTTATGAACAATATTTACTAATCTGAAGATTTAAGGGAGGTCGGAGGGCAAAATCATCCAGTTTAAAAACTTGAATCCATTCTTGGGAACAATTAGCCGACTTGTTGCATTACATGGAATCAGAAACAAATTAAAATCCAAAATCTTTCAGTTTCCAAGAATATTCAAACCAGTTAAAGCCCGTCAGTGGGAAAAGGCATTCTTTTCGATTGAAAGTGAATGTGATATAACTCATAGAATGCTGAAACTATATAATGAATTTTTGTGGTCCACCATTTTGAATCCAAGATGGCGTTTTGGAAACATTTTTGTATTGTTTTCGAAACCTACTAGTGATGGTGTACCGCCACACCAAATTTCGTTTTCTTATCTCCAGCCGTTTAGACTGTATAGTCTATACAACAATGGGTTAGGCGGTTATTTTGGATCCGAGATGGCGATTTTTTCAAGATTTTGTAATAGTTTCTTAATCTACTTTTGATAATAATCTTTTACGGCAAATTTCGTATCTCTAGCTCAAACGGTGTGGAAAATGAATTTTTAGGGTCCGCCATTTTGAATCCAAGATGGCATTTCTGGAAACATTTTGTAATATTTTCGTTGTCTACAAGTGATGGTGTACCGCTATACCAAATTTCGTTCTTCTAGCTCCAGTCTTTTAGGCTGTGTATTCTATACAACAATGGGTTTTGCGGCCATTTTGGATCCAAGATGGCGACTTTTTCAAAATGTTGTAATATTTATTTGCTTAATTTGCTAGTGATGATGTACGTTCATACCAAATTTCGTTTCTCTAGTTCCAACCGTTTAGCCTGTGAATTGACTACTAAAAGTTTTAGGTGACACTAGCTCTTGCAGATTGAAAAAAATCAATTTGAAGAACGACAAAAGAATTCTTACAAATTTCTTACTGTTAATGAAATCCATATGATGATTATTATTATGCAGACTATTTATTCAGTCAAAATTTATTCTGAAATGTGTTCTTGTTTAAATATTCTTGGATAGCGAAAATTTACCTATCTCGGTACAGGGAATATTTACGGAATTGACGTCAACACAGAAAAAGAGTTACTTTGGATCGGTGAAAGTTTAAAAAGAAGTCTAACCTGACTCTACGGTCTTTTCGGTCAACAAGCGAGTGAACATGTTACGGTATATGAGGTACAAAGCATTTTTTTTAGTGGTAAACATAATGTTTAGTATTTGCTATAGCTTCAATGCTCGTACACACTAAATTCGGAAGAGAGGAATTCCGCTCGATTTGAGTGTAATATAGTATGCGGCAAAACAAACAGTACTGAAATGATAACCATTCTACAAAATTGTATAAATCCACCATCTCTTTAAACATTCGCCGAACAGACCTATCGCTCACGCCAAATGTTATTGATGTTCGACGTAGGCTACGCTTTGGGGACTATGGGCCATATTTATGAATCACACCCAAGAGCTGGATAGCTCCCTGAAGCATATAATTTCAATGCCCCTGGGAGCCACCCACTCTTGGGGATGATTCATAAATCTGGCCCTATGACACCTGTTGGAGAAATCGTTCCTAATTCTCGTCAGTGGTAACTGTCTTCCGAAGCCCGTTAGTCCCTTTCCTTTGACACAACACCGATCCAGTACGACGGAACTTCTCGACGACAGCTAACATTATTGGGTTACTCAGTGCGACCTTGTTAAGAGTGAGACGGAGTTAGCCGCAGCAGTCGGAAAATTGATGTTCAATTTAACATGGATTCTCACACATTTTTTAGGCAAATCATGGTTTCATTTCGTTCTTTCGCAAAAGTGACTGAATAGTGCCATCAATATGATGCATCTCATTTTGAAGGTACAATTTGAACGCTGTACGTGGTATTCTCTTCTTATAAATACGGATAACTATAATCCAAATTCCCATAAGAAAATTATCAAAATTAGAGGAAAACGTTTACCGTTTAATTACATTAAGGAAAAGAGCTAAAAGCTTCGGACTTTTTTTTAGAATGGAGTACTATCTTTATATTTTTGCGTTATTTTGCTATTTTTCGCTGTTTCCAAAGACATTCATTACACAATCGATGAGAAATTATATCCTTCATTATTGAATCGACAGAAATCACAAATCGCTCTGCTGCTCTGGTTCTGCTCTTTAACGTGCCCCAAGCTAGGTCCATTCTAACGCCTCACTCCGTATGACAGGAAAAAGTGCTCCACGATAATTGTTGTGAAGACCATAATCGCCACGCCAAGCACTCTGTGCTACTCTCAACCAAGGTTACTCTACCTCTCAACGCAACTAAGGACCACAGATTCCCACAGAAGGCGTCCCAAGCCGTTCTCACAACGGACATGCGCACATCTCAGTACTGTTTGTTTTGCCGCATACTATATTTTATCTTGCGAGAACGAAAAAAAAAAAACTTCAGTGGGATTTGAACCTGCTATCTATTCTATATATTTTAGTTCTGACGTTTTCAAGTATGATTTTGTCATTGAGAAAAGTTAGCAGTTGTTGTGTTGAGATTTTTAATCTAAACGCTATTTACTTCGCAGTAGAGCTCCGTCTTTAGATAACCTTTGTTACGGAAAACAAACATGACTGGTACTCATGATGCAAGGTGAACCACTCAAAAAAGATGATAAAACACCCTTTTATTTTTGAAGAATAAATTACATGAGTAACGCATCGGAATCTCGTTTTGAAAGATCACATTTTCTATTCAAAGCGAATGTGTATCGCTAAGAACCGTTTGTAGCTGGAACGCGCAGTACTCTTCGTTGGTAGCTCGACACGTTACCCCTAGGCCACGGAGTCACCTCGAGAGTCACTACTCTCTTATGGTATCTATAAGATAAGGCAGTCTTGAAAGCGCAATAAATTCAGACGCTTCGTTACACCTGCCATCACGTAAGAATAAGAATACTTTCCTTCTTTCTTTGTCATGTGGATTTTCCTTCTTAAAACTTTAACCATCGCTGCACTATTAAATGTGTATTTCTCAAGAAGTGTAATCGCCCTACTAACGAAATTAAACATTCGTTGAAATATAGCTTAAAATTCAATCTGTTTTCAACATGCAAATGAAAATATGTGAAACGTACTTAATTTAATTCTATTCACTTTTAAGCACAATGTTTAGGCAATTAACTTGGAATGTTAATCAAGGCCACAATTCAATATAATAGTTAAAAACACGTCATATTAACGTCCTATCAACTAAATCAAATTTTCGTTGGAATATAGATTGAAATTCAACGTGTTTTCAACATGAAAAGGGGACATAAAATAATAGCTAATGGCATTCAATTAGCTTTTAATTACAAATTTTATTACATTAAATTAGAAAGAATCCTACGAAATCACATCTATACCATAGTTGAAAATAACAGTTGAATCCACGTTGAATTAATATCTATTCAACACTATCAAGTCTTTGTTGAAATATGATTTAAAATTAAACATTTTTTTTTCAACTGATAACGTTTAATCAACGAACTAAACAAAAACTTATCGTTTAAAACACGTTTCTGTGCTACTGGGGTAACAGGGGAAGGTATTATATTTAGTCCTAATGAGTGGTAAATTGCGACAAATATAAACGTAACATTCGTTTTACCTTCATTATTTTTCTTCTCTGCTTGGTCATCTCCTCTCTCTAAAATGCGATCTTGAAGTGACTTGCAGAACTAAAAAATCAGAATATGGTAATTAACAAAAGTATTAAACAAAATCATACAGAATCAAAGTAGCTCAAATAAGAACATTATTTTACCTATGTATTATTCTTATGTGGATGTCGATGTTTAGTCTATGAGCCACACATATTACATAGACAATTGTTCTAGGTACGATTACCCTGATTCACAGACCAAGACGAAATACGAATGAACACTATATTGTTTCATTACTCATCCACTCCACTATGTAACGAGATAAACAAATAATCACTACAGTGTCTACCAAAACTTTTATATCATTCTTGAAAACAAGTAACCGAATATCTTATCCATGTGATAGAATGCGGACGAAGAAGTATTTCCTTTGCTGTTTTGGTTTTTCTTATTTTATAGCACACTTGTTGCTTATGAGATGAATTGTGAGTGAAGATGTTAGAAAAACTGGTTGAGGATAATAAAAAGTAGCCGTGAGTGTTTGCAAATATATATAGGCATGAGAAAACAGATGTAAATACTAAACACGGTGTCCTAGCAATCGTTAAGTCCACGTGTAAACATGAATACGTCCCCATCCCTCCCTTACAGTCTATGGAAGCCATAGCTATAAAAATCTTCATCAAACATAGGCCATTAATATTAATCGGAATCTATAATTCACCTTCGGTTAAGATAAACACCAACGATGTGACCTTGCTAACGAAACTAGGCCCTAGAGTTATTTTGTTAGGAGACTGGAACAGTAAGCATTCTGCGTTTAACAGTAGGCGCGGTAATAAAAATGGTAAGAGACTATTTGATTACTTATGTAAAACGAATCTACAAATTCTCTCGCAGAACAAACCGACTTTTTTTCCCATATAATTGTAACAATAAACCGGATATCTTGGATTACGCGTTGCACTCAAATGTACAAAGTAATTTAATAATAGATACGGATGAGGACCTGATGTCGGATCACGTGCCTATCGTCGTGACTATTGACTCACGCCAAGATCAAGCCGAAAAACAGCCTCAGTTAAACTATAGAAATGCGAACTGGAATAAATTTCGAGAAAAGGTCACATCGGATTTAAATAATTGTGTGATAATTCAGAATAAGGATGACATTGATCGAGCTGTCAATCACCTCACAGAGGTGATTCACGGGTCCATGAATGCTTCCATTCCAAAAAGTCATATACCTATTCAATTAAACAAACTTCCAGAGAAAATTCTCAACCTAATTAAAACTACAAATAATCTGCGTAAAAAATATCAAAAAACCAGAGATCCAGTATATAAACATTCTATTAATAATCTCAGAAGAGTTATTGCGTTGGAAATCTCTGAACATAAAGATAAAGTATTTGAGAATAAAGTTTCAAAGATGAGCCTCAAAGATAACTCTCTCTGGAAGTATACCAAAAATTTAACTAAAAAATTCATTAATGTACCATGTATACATGGTCAGAATGGTCTAGTTTACTCTGCTCAGGAAAAGGCAGATGCCATCGCTGACTCACTAGAAGATTCTTTCCAACCAAATCATGAGCTAGCCGACGATGCTCATGATAGAAAAGTAAAGAAAAAGGTTAATGAATTTGTAAGTTCGGTTCCAACTGGTGCTTTTCAAAAAGTTAAAATGTCTGAAATTATGCGAACCCTTAAATGGGCCAAGGGCCTAAAAGCACCGGGTCCTGACAAAATCCAGAATAATGTTTTAAAGCAACTCCCCAAAACTGCGCTTAAATATCTCAAGCACATAATTAATAACATGATTAAATTCAGTCATTTTCCTGCAGCATGGAAGCATGCCAAAATAATAACAATCCCTAAACCAAATAAGGACAGTAAATTTCCTCAAAATCATAGGCCCATCAGTCTCCTTAACACAATGGCTAAAATAGCTGAAAGTGTGGTCTATAGGAGACTGAAGGAATACTTGTCTGAGAACGAGATAATTACTGCAGAGCAGTTTGGATTTAGACCCAAGCACTCAACTACTCATCAGTTGGTGCGGTTCATTGAATTTATCACAGAAAAGTTTAACAAAAAACAAATAACAGGGGCGGCTCTCTTAGATGTTGAGAAAGCCTTTGACAGGTGCTGGTATCCCGGCATCATTTATAAGATGATTGAAGCTAATATCCCCCCTTACATTATCCACTTTATACGTTCTTACCTAAAAACCGGACTTTCAACGTCTGGCACCAAAATAAAAATTCCTCCAATAGGAAAATCAAAGCAGGAGTCCCACAGGGATCCCTATTAGGACCAATCTTATTCACTCTTTATGTAAATGACATTCCGAGATGTCCTAAAACTGAACTAGCAATGTATGCAGATGACACGTTTAATTACTCATCATCGTTCCAACCTAATCAAGTAACTAAATACATACAAGATCATTTGAATATCCTTAGGCCATGGCTTAAGAAATGGAAAATTAAAGTCGACGCGAGTAAATGCGAAGCGATACAATTTACTACAAGACGACGTAAGCCAGATAAGCAACTCGTGTTAAACAAAACAAAGATAAACTGGGTTAAGCAAGTTAAATACTTAGGTGTTACCTTAGATCGGTCACTAAATTTTGCAAAGCACACAAGAATACAAGCAGGCAAGGCACATGGGCGTCTGTTTCAACTTGCTGCATTGTTTAAGTCTCCTTCGCTTAACACACCAAGTAAACTTATACTATACAAAATGCTCGTTCGACCTATTATAACTTATGCAGACCCCTCATGGGCTCATGCAGCTAAATGCCATATCAACAGACTAAAAAGAGTGCAATACCGAGCCATGAGATTGATACTAGGAATTAATAGATTCGTTCCTGTAGCCAGACTGCAAAAAGGAATGGGGCTGCATAATATCAGAGAATACATAAAAAAAGTCACAAAATCTTTTTATTTAGCTTCTCAAGATAACCCAAATAAGCTAGTAAGTGCACTTGGCACTTACACTCCTAAAATGCCATACAAGTATAATAGGCCTTTACATATCTTGAAGAAGAATCCATATAAGAAGAAAATCTGTATTAGAGTTTAGTAATCGATGACTGTACATAGTATATGAAATAATCTTTCTGACAATGCTTTCACAGCAGCTCCAACACACACACACACACACACACACACACACACACACATATAT